>CP139506.1:35084557-35132500 GCA_021014915.2 Artemisia tridentata subsp. tridentata | reverse complement strand
ACATATTTCACTAGTGAATAAAATTATTTTCACCTTACCAAAACGTTTGTAGGCCGTAACCCAATGGTACCTCATGTTGGGTTAGAATGCTCATCGACTAAATATTTGTAGGTTCAAAACTTGTTGAGAACACATGAGTTGTCTTTCAGAAAGAAAAGTTACTTTCAATTTACTCTTTTTCAGTAAAAATGTCGATCCATAATTGATCGACGCAGCAAGTTATCAAAACCATAAATTTACCATTTTATGTATAAATATTGTTACATTTTGATTATTTGCAACTAATTCAAAACTGATTTGCTGCTTAACCCACTCGACCTTGGTGCACCACATCAGCTCATCTTTAGTTTGGGACGATAAGTGAAGATGCTGTCACCGTGACTCCCATGACTAGTCAATCAAAAGGGGTACTAATTTGTCGCGCTGAAACCCACCCCTTGCAGGTCGTGATAGAGCTAAATATTGTGTGAAGCTTCAATAGCCCAAGAAAGAATAAGAAGGCAAGCATTTAAGGAACACTAATAGCCGAATTCTCAGATAAGCAATGGAGGGTCCTTCTACTTATAACCATTGACCCGGCTTCCCTTAATAATCAAGGCTTAAATAAGCATAGTCGAATTCAAAAAATAAGTCTAATAATCCGACTGAATGATATATTGAGGACAGGGTGAAAGAACAAACAAAAGGCAGTTTATAAAAGTTGATAACTTCGGTTAACTTTAACCCAATATTTTTTCCCCGGATAACAACTTTAACCCAATTTGTCTGGACGAATTCACACATAATCAAAATGATCATCACTTGGTCCTCAAAAATTTCCCGCCGATATTCATTGTCCAGCTCCACGAGTTTGCAACCTCCTCCTTTCAAGCTCAATCTGAACAAAAGAAACGGGAAAGAAGAATATCAATATCACGTAGTCCATGAGTTTGTTAACATTTCCTTACAAGCTCAAGTTGGAAGGTAAAAGCAGAAAAACAAGAATTTACCCCCTTTGTTTTGACGAAATGATTAAGATATACAGGTCAAGTTTCTATTTCTACAATTACTTGTTGAAAATTGACAAGAAATTACTCCCTTTGTTTGCCCATTTGCAGGAAGGCCTAATAGTTTGGTTCGGGCCCTTGCTCTTTTGGGCAGAGGAATTTTAACCATTTAAACCGGGATTTTAGGACTAGTTCAAGGCCCGGTGTTTCCAGGGCTTTGTAAAGCCCGGGCCTTGAACATCTGTAGTTGATGTCCTTGTTGTTTGTGCATTTTTCAAACAACGGCCAGAAACCAAGAAACGAAACGTTGAAATATTTTAACTGGAGGTATCAAGATGGTTGGGTTGGGTAACGAACCAAAAACATGTCATTTACCGATTAGGTCATGGACTCATGTTGACTTGCAAACACTATTGACCACCTTTTTAGAGGAATTACAAATAGCAAATGTGAGAATTATGAATACGATATATGGAGTAATCTAAATCTTCGAATACAAATATTTAGCAGATTGTATGCATTATAAATAAACTTTGTGCTACTTTCAACCTTTTTGACCCACTCAACAAATTACCCTTTCAGCTAAATAAAATTTAATTGACCCATTTCAGATACAAAAGGTTACACAACCCAAATCAGCCTAAATGGGTCAAAAGTCACACCTCTAATTTTGACTATCCGGAAGGGCTTATATATCTTACCACTTTTCTCACTCGCTCATTGGCAGCAGGAGTTCCTCCAGTAACAGACTCAGCAAGATATGGACTGCTCGCACGAACCTCATTCATCACCACTATAGCAGTCTTGTCCCAACGAACAGGTAGCCTGAGTACAGTACCAATGTTGGAAATTAATGAAATTTTGCAAAAGTGTCAGTACCAAACAGCGGTAGGCTTACTCAGCCTGATCTCTATTGTTCCACTTGTATAAGTGTCAAATGCAAATGTCAAAAGTGAACATGAAAGTGAGAAGTTAATGACTTTCTACATTTTGATTGAGCTATATCTTTTGTCGAACAGTTTGTGAAGATAGCATATGCTTCCTCAAAATGATAATCGACTTCTGTGAGTAGAACTGTACAAGACTCATCCCACCGAAATTTAGGTTGGTTAAAAACACCACCTTTTTAATGTTTACAATTAGATTTTGTCGATGTATGATAGCTTTTAGTTTCATTTTAACCTACCCGGCCATTTTGGGATAAAACATAGAAAAATCTAATAATGCTGTAAGAAGCAGCATTAGTAACAAGAATAGCATCTACGAATGTTTATACCTCAGTTGGTTTATATGTATGGAGCTGATAGGTATCAGTTCTAAGACCGTGTAAAGTGACTGGACTCGATGGGTAACAATAGCATTGAGAATTGACTATTGACAAAGTGTTAGAATATATATCAATTCAAGGCATAGACCTGTTCATATATTAAGCCCTTAATGTCTGCAGCTCAAAAGGCCTGCAGATTCTGAAAGATGATTTCTTTGCAGCACACACGTGAAAGAAACTGACCCACAAGTTTATTTTCTGGCTTCTCATTATCACAAATTGCAATTTTTAGAACGGTTATCAATGGTTAATGAATGAGAAAAAACGTTGAGTGATCCATATATGGGTGAACAGAAATGTACAATGTTCTAAACAAAAATGTATTTCCTGGCATAAGACAACATACATGTGCGTGTATGCAAAACAGACAAAGGAACTTGTACTCTTGTAGCCTAGAAGGCCTCAGGGAGAATAAGTCAACTATGGATAATTTCAAAAAATTAGGGACATTTTTATGCAAAAAACTGTAAGGCTAAGTAACATACTCGATAGGGAAATGACTAAAGTTAAGGGGTGGATGTGTAACACTAGATAACTTATCATCTAGGTAATCAAGGAATGCAATTTGCAAACATCTAAATAAAGATATGGCAACTAATGAGCTGTATCCAATATGAGAAGGTAGGCGAGATACGGAAGGAGCTATTATACAAAAGACTTCCCGTAATCTTTGTTAGTCGAGAGTCTGATACCTCCTCTGGATCACAGTTTAAGAGGAAGATACGTAGACATTCACATAGTTTTCCTATTTCGTGTGTGTTCTTGCCTTCTTGGTTCTCCGACTAAAAGCCTAACAATGTTTAACACTTCTTAATGTTTCAGCCTAAAGTATAGATGTGAGTTTGAAAATGAGAAGATAGCAACGAAGTTTGTACTTTTTAACTTAACTCAATCTTTTTCTCGAACAGATTATGTACAAACTAGCACCCACTACAGCAAGTGGAATAGCATTTGATGTCTGCAGCTCACATTCTGACTTGATATCAATTCAAGGCGTAGCCTGTTCATATATCAAGCCCTTGATGTCTGCAGCTCACATGGCCTGCAAATTTGGAACCTAATGACAAAAGAGAGTTGGCAAAAGCTAATGAATTTGGAAGAGAAAACTTCTTTACAATACAAGTAAAAGAAACTGACCCGAAGGTCCTTTTTCTGCTTATCGCATATGGCTATTTTTATTTTTAAATCAATAATCAATAGATGAGACAAAACTTTGGTATTCCATAGATGGGGTGACCAGAGATGCACGATAATTTTAAACCAAGCTGTAGATGTTCTTCCCGACATAAAACACCATACTATGTGCATGTACGAGGAACAGACATAAGAACGTGTGATGTGTGAAGGTCATGGGGAGAATTAAGACACCAAATATAGAATGTTTCTTGACCTGAATTAGGAACTAATGAGACTAACGCATACAAATCCCTTCTCTCTATATAAAGGGCATTAAAGATCGAAAACCATATCATACATGATATTCTATGCTCTTGTTGTGATTACAACCACATACAGTCATTAAATATACATATCAAGAAAAATACTAGCAAAGTTAGGAGATAAAAGAGATGCATACGTTTTTGACAAAGCATCAAAAAGGCTCTGAGCCTCAGCAGTAACACCAACACCAATCCTCTCAACATCAATCTCCGCTTGCCTGCAGATATCCAATCAAACAAAGCAATGTCAATTTCCAACATAAATCTTAAAGCATATTTACAAACATTTGGTAGACACTTACAAATCAAACCAAAAACACACATCTTAATATCCCAACAAGAGTCATTTAAGCAATTTCGCAAACAATTTGCAGGCACTTAGGTGGTGTTTGGCTACACTTGTCAAAAAAGACCATGGCTTTAGCAAAAACCCATTTCTAAAGGGCTTTACTATAAAGGGTCTCTTTTCCTCTTCACTAAACTATTAAGCACTTCTTGATCATACAATAAGCTATAATGCACCATTGATAAGCTAAGCCAAACACCCCTCTTACACTTCTAACAGCAAAAAGAAACATTAACTTCGACTATCAAATGCAATAACATACATCAAAATCTATTGTCAACTAACATAACCAACATACCCACTAACCTATTTCTAATAAAAACACCTAAACCCACTGAAACATTTCATCAAACACCTAGTATGTGTTTTTTTGTCGTTTTAGCTTAGTTTTGCACTTATGAGCTTATTTCATCTGCCTTATTTTTCATATGCGCATTTTTTCAGCTTTTTCTGACTTGTGAGCTTATAAAAACAGGTTCATAAGCCCAAAATAAGCTAAATCAAACTTCGTTGTCAACTAATGTAATTACCATACCCACTATAACCTATTTCAAACAGATAAATGATTGGGAGGCCTAAATAAGTTGCACCTAATTGGTTGTAGCTAACAGACCCATGTTTTCACAAACTAATAAAACAAGCGGGTTTGCGCTCGAAATTAGTCACATATTTACACATCCCAATCATGTTTCTTCAACTAAAAACACTAAATTCACTCAAATATTTTGAATGGTCTGTCGTATGTTATGACTTGGCATTTGAATTCTTCGTTGAACGTGGTCTTGATTGAAAGTAATGTTCCTACTTCCTAGTATGAATTCATCATTTCTTATTGCATCCATTGTTCGTTTTAGCTTATTTTCGCGCTTACGAGCTTATTTAGTCTAGCTTATTTTTTATATGCCCATTTTTCCAGCTTTTTCCGACTTATAGAAATAAGCTCATAAGCCGAAAAACAAGCTAAATCAAACTTTGTTCTCAACTAATGTACCTAATTACCATACCAATTAACCTATTTCTAATAAAAACACCAAAAAGCAATTCATCAAACACCTAGTATGCATAACTAAAAACACCCAAATTCAGACACCAAACATCACCAAAACCAAAAACCCCAAATGGGTTTTCATTAAACCCAAAAACCCATCAATAATTAAGACGAGTTCTTTGCAGCACACACCCCTCTTACACTTCATTAATAAGTTATAATGCACCTTTGATAAGCTAAGCCAAACACCCCTCTTACACTTCTAACAGCAAAACCAAACATTAACTTCGACTATCAAATGCAATAAATATACATCAAATTCTATAGTCAACTAACATAACCAACATACCCACTAACTTAGTCGTTTTAGCTTAGTTTTGCACTCATGAGCTTATTTCATCAGGCTTATTTTTCATATGCGCATTTTTCGGCTTTCTCTGACTTATGAGCTTATAAAAATAAGCTCATAAGCCCAAAATAAGCTAAATCTAACTTCGTTGTCAATTAACGTAATTACCATAGCCGCTAACCTATTTCAAACAGATAAATGATTGAGAGGCCTAAATAAGTAGCACCAAATTGGTTGTAGCTAAAAGACCCATGTTTTCACAAACCAATAAAACAAACGGATCTGCGCTCGAAATTAGTCACATATTTACGCATCTCAATCATTTCTCTTCAACTAAAACAACTCAAGCATTTAATCAAACTTTAGCTTACTTCGCACTTACGAGCTTATTATTCATATGCCCATTTATCCGGCTTTTTTCCGACTTATAGAAATAAGCTCATAAGCCGAAAAAACAAGGTAAATCAAACTTTGTTCTCAACTAAAGTACCTAATTACCATACCCAATAACCTATTTCTAATAAAAACACCAAAAAGCATTTCATCAAACACCTAGTA
This sequence comes from Artemisia tridentata subsp. tridentata, assembly GCA_021014915.2. Lineage (NCBI taxonomy): Eukaryota > Viridiplantae > Streptophyta > Magnoliopsida > Asterales > Asteraceae > Artemisia > Artemisia tridentata. The sequence goes on along the minus strand of CP139506.1, from coordinate 35,126,507 downwards.
TGCATAACAAAAAACACCCAAATTCACACACCAAACATCATCAATACCAAAAACCCCAAATGGGTTTTCATGAAACCCCAAAACCCATCATTAATTAAAAAAAAAAAAAAAAAAAAAAAAAAAAAAAGGGACCTAACAGCAGCCTCTTCTTTACTCTGAAGCGAATTCAAATCAAGAAAACACTTCTTGAAATCAAGTGGGTCATCAACAGATTGTCCCAAAAAGGTGAATTCTTTTATATAATTAGCTTTTAAGAGCCTAATGTTGCGTCTTGAAGATTGAGATGACTTTAAGCCTTCTTGAAGGACAAGCATGTTTGATGGTCTGTCGTAAGTAATGACTTGACATTCGAAGGTTTCGTTGAATGTGGTTGTGAGTGAGAGGAGTGTTCCGATTGCGAATGAATCGTCGTTTGTTGTTGTTGTTGTTGTTGAGGGATCCATTGTTCTTGGTGTTTGTGTTTTTTGGTTTCTTGAGGATCTAACAAGTTTGGGTGTTTGGGATTCACTTGTTAAAATGGTGTTTAGGAAAGTTTGAGGAAAGTTATGACTCAAAAGCTCCAATTTTTGGAGATTTCAAAAACATTGTTTTTTAATGTTCACCAAACCAATCACCTCCACATCATCGTCATATCACTATCAAACACACGCGTGATGTTGCCTGGTGGTGGTTCATCACTTCCCATAACTCCTGGCTAATAGTTAACCACTTCGGTAAGGTCTTTCGTTTCCTAATATGATGGTTCAAACATTGTTAAGTATATATATTCGGGGATGGTTAGAGAAGGATCGGAAACTGTCTCAGGAATTACCCGATAAATTCGCTTACATGTGAGTCGAAAAAGCCCGTAGCTCATCGCGTAACCTAAATAATAAAAACCTCGTTCATTTACCCATAAAGTGATCTCATAGTTAGCAAGAGTAAAATATCGAATAACCTGAGTTTGTTCTAGTTGAGTTCATTTACCCATAAACATCTCAATAATGCTTCTTATGATCATATATGTGAAATCATGAATAACGTGTAAACGGCAAACCACAAACTACTTTTTTCAATTTCGTCATATGTAGAAAAAATGATTCAGCTAAATAGATTGATAACTTATATTCCCGTGATTGCTTTATAAAAAAAATTATTTAATGAAAGGCCAAAATGCATTTTAGTACCCCTGAATTTGTTTAACCGGTTCCTCTGGTACCTTGGACTCTTTATGGTGGAGAATGGTACTCTCAATTTCGCAAACTGGATACCTTAGTACCCTGATTCAGTTTAACTCGCTCACATGGTTCTCACGTAACTTCCTCAATAAAAATGGCGTTTTTAAAACCCCAATTAGACACTTGGAATTAGCATCTATGGAGCAGATATTGGAATTGCTTTGTTACAAATGCAATGAAAACACATGTTACTTTTTGATAAATTTGGCGTGAGTAGATTGGAATGACATGAATTTTGGGTTATTCTTTAGTTTTGACTTTTCAGAAACTTCATTTTATCGTGGACTTTAAAAAGCTAACGGGGAAATTCTAAGAATCATGTAAGCGAGTTAAACTGAATCAGGGTGGTACATGACCATCAAATTTATAGAGCAACAACGTGAGCACCAACGTCAATGTAGACATATATTTACCTTTATAATGGCATGCTACACACGTATCATCATAAATGCCCAATTGTTGGAAAAAACCATTGATGAATGATCAAACTTTAGTTTTTTAATACCAAGAACGACACCCTTTAGGGTAACATATTACTATAGTTAAAGGGGGGAGGGAGTCACCATTTCAACCCTCCAACCCTCCCAAATTTTAACCAATCAAATCCCTCCACTTCATTTCAATCCTCCAACCCTCAACCCAACCTTTTTTACTGGCGCCCATCACTTTCAACCCTCCCAAATCTTTTTTTAAATATTCATAATTTGTCCTTCAAAATTATAAATTTGCAAAATTAACCCTTGCAATACTAAACAATTATATAAAACAAACAAACATTTTATTCATAACTGAAATTAAAAGTACAATTCATAAAACAAACAAACATTTTATTCATCACTGAAAAGAAACTAAATAACTTAATCTTCCGGGTCATCGATGTATGGTAAATCTTGAGACGGCACATGCTCCATAAGATCAAATTGAAGACGATGATGGATGTGTTCATCTAGTAACTTTGGTAGTGCGTTGTCGTCATAAACGGGTTGCACCGGCGGATCCATTATACGAGTCCCTGATATTGCCCTCCCGTCATCTTTTATAATCATGTTGTGCAATATACAACACGCATAAACGATGTTAGTGATCTTTTCGATGGTCGTTTGACGGATCTTGCGATTCAAAATACCCCATTTTCCCTTAAGAACACCAAAACATCGTTCGACATCTTTTCTTGCCGACTCTTGAACTTTCTTGAATTTCTTTTCCTTCGCTTCAGTCAGATACGGGAATGCTTTGACATGAGTTGAGTACCTAGGATAGATTCCGTCAGTAAGATAATATCCCCGTTTGTAGTTACGCCCGTTGACAACGAATGATGAGTCGGGAGCCGTTCCATTTCGTTCCCTAAGATACAAATTCGATTGATACAAAACATTGACATCGTTAAGCGACCCGGGAGGACCAAAAAAAGCGTGCCAGATCCACAAATCTTGTGAAGCAACGGCTTCAAGCATAATTGTCGGGTATGGATACCTCCCACTCTTGTATTGGCCTTTCAAATGCTTTGGACAATTTCTCCAAACAAAATGTGTACAATCAAGGCTACCTAGCATACCCGGAATCTTGTGCCTTTGTTCATGCGCCTGGTACAAGCGTGCAACGTCGTGACTAGTAGGCCTACGTAAGAACTCGCGCCCATATATCTCGATGACCGCGGTGCAAAAATGATCAAGGCATTCGCGTGACGTTCTCGCTGCCATGCATAAGTAGTCGTCAAAGTTATCCGGAGGGTTGCCCGTTCCGAGTTGTTGAATTGCGGATGTGCATTTTTGTAGAGCCGTAAAGCTCTTTTTCCCCCTACCATCTGCACCCTCTTGAAAATACTCGAACCTCTGCTCAATATCACCAACAATTTGTAAAAACAACCTTTTTGACATCCGAAACCTCTCACGAAACAAAGACGGGCCAAACTTCGGTTCGTCAACGAAATAGTCAAGCATTAGTGTTTCTTGCGCTTCTTCCCGAAACCGCTCGATATAGGTTCGAGTTTCGGTAGTGCTTGCCGTGTCTTCTTCGAGCTCGTCAACCACGGAGCACAAAAAAGGTAGCGTACTACCCGTGGATAAGTCCGGTAAGATGGGTGGCATCGGTAACGCGGACAAAAAGGAAGAAGAAGAAGATGATGATGATGACATTTTTTTTTGGTTGTTAATTTGTTTTTGAATGTGTTTTTGTGGTTTGTTTGATTTTTTTTTTGTGAAAAATGGTTGAGAAGTTCGGATTTTTATAGGCAGCCCAAGGACCAAAAAAAGTTATTTTTTTTTTTTCCCCACGCTCCTCTCCTCCCTAACGTATATATTTCAATTTTCAAAAAACCCCTCCAACGGATCAATTTGGCTGAGCTCGCAGCGAGCTTTGAAACCGCAACACCAGCTCGCCAGGCCAACCCGCCACTCCGGCGGCGGTGTTCACGATGAGCCCGCCCAGCCCGCTTGCTAGCCTGCTTGCCACTCCCTCCTCCCTTATTTTAATATGAAACAGATTTGAGTCATCTTTGGATTAGATAATTTGTACTAGGCATAGTGTTTAAAGAATTAGGCTCGAGGAAACCCGGCAAAATATTGTTTTTTCAATTGTACCAAACTTCCAGAATCTAAATTCCACAATTGTTTCTCGACCATGAGACACAAATTAGTGTGATATTATCAAACTAGCTATAGTTACAAAATATGTAATTCTAGGCTATTATAGTTTTTCTAGAAGACTATTTATTCTCCAATGACCCATCCACAAACAAATAAAAATTAAGCTCAAAATAGTCCATAAGAAAGTATGACAATCTGATTCTTGTATACTTTGGACAGGAGCAGACCCTAAGAGGGGAGGGGGAGTGGCAATCGGGCAAGGCTCGGTGAAGATCGGCGATGGTCGGCAACACCGCCGCCACCACTCGGCAAAAATCGGCAAGGGAGAAATTCGGTATGTTTTGCCGAAGGAAAATGTGGACCATGTTTGCTTGATTCAAGGAGAAACGGTCAAATATTTGAAAATACAACCGTTGCATATTCAATGTAAAAAAAAAAAAAAATCTCTTATTTTTTACCTATATATACATACCATTTCACATACAATTTTCTTCCCCAAAACTCTAAACACCCTTTTACCAAAAAATGTCTTCCGATTCCTCATCCGGATCCGAATACGTTTTCCCGACTTCGTCCGACGAAACTCATGGTACCTCGCTTCAATTTATGTAATGTTTTTTTTTTTTTGTTATTAATAAAATGTTGTGTTTTAATTTTATATATTTTTTGTTGGATTATATGTATTAAAAAAAATGTGATGTGGAAAATGTGAATTTGGTAAACTTTGGTGATCGTCGTCACTATTTTAGTAAACTTTAATAAACTTCGGTAAACTTTGACATGAAAGATTGTGATAGGTAGACGATGATGTGGGGGTAAAAACTTGTGAGTTGTGACCACTCCCTCGCCCAAGAGTTTCAAAGCCTCAGGTTCACTTTCCAGTTCTGAAGGAAAAGTTATACTCAGTTTGTGACCAGAAAACAAAAAAGTGAAAAACAATAAGAAAACCTAAAGCCAGCTATTCTGGGCATATATTTTTACAAACGAAATCCTGGGTTCAAAAGACATAGTCAGAATACAGGAAGCAGTTTACTAATCAACAGGGCATATAAAAGTTTTGAGCTACACCCACACTGCCCTGTCAGGATTAACAATTCGATCCATATACAGCACAACCCTATCTTTAAACACCCCCTTCGCCTTATACCCCACTGAATAAGTAGCTTTTCTTCCGAACAGAAAAACCCTTTAATCAAAGGAAAAATGCCATCATCAAAGAGCAAGAAAACCCCAAAATCAAAGACGAATTCAGATGCAAATTCATCAAATTTAAACCCAAATGAAGAAGAAGATGATGCACAGTCACTTTTGAATGAAGCTTCCAACAAATACCCAAGTTTCATAGGTGGGTCTGCTTTGATATGTAAAATAGTTGAAAATGGAATTCAGTCAAAAGGGTGTAGGATTTGGGTCTCTCAATCTTCATTGCTTGCTTCCAACATTACCCCTGCTTCCATTGTTTCTGTAAGTATCTTTTTCTCTTTACAATCATCTTTTGAGAATTGGGTCCGAATCATTAGGTAATTGTGATTGTCAAAATGTTTTTTTTGGACCAAAATGTATCATAGTTGTCGCTTATTCCTTTTATATGTATGAACAATTTTTTTTGCTATTGTGTGTACTAAACTTGATTTTTTGGGCATTTTTGTGTACTTTATGACCATTTTGCCTCTCATTTTATTAACATGGAAAGGCAAAATGGTCATAAAGTACACAAAAATGCCCACAAAAATAAAGTTTAGTACACATAATAGCAAAAAAAATAAATTGTTCTGTACATATACAAGGAAATGATGACAACTATGATACATTTAGAGGCCATTGGCTATTTTTTTTTGGGTGGTCTAATGGTTATTTGAAATATATATATATATAGGTCTCACTTGCTTCTTCATGGAGAGATGTCTCGGATCACCCTCTTAGCTCATTAGTGGATGAATGCGGTAGACATTATGGGTTCAGTGAGAAGATGGCTAGAGAAACAGGGAACTACTTCGTTCTAGCTACCATTTTCCCTTCCTCCAAGGTTTGATAATTCTCATGTTTCCCTTGCATAACCATTCTATGTTAAAAACAATTGTCAGTCTGTTAGAAATTTTTGTGGAGATAATTATCTAAGATAAATGGGTTTCAAGCACCATGCCAACGTCACATTAGAGTAAGGGTCATTATGCTAAAAAAGTACTGCTCTTATTTTAAAGTTACATTAATCTTCTTCTAAATTATTTTCTTTCAGGTTTCAAAAAATGGTGTTCGATTATCTTCGACCCTCTCATCTGCAATGGGCTATCCAGGTTCTGGCAGGACAATTTTCGTTTATCCTGTCAACCATGGGAATAACCCAATACACAAGTCATCAGTTAATTCCATTTCAGTATGCAGTTGCAAAGACCTACATTTATCTTTGGTTTCTACAAAGAGCTCAATTAGTACTAGAACTAACAAAACATCACACACTGATTTTCCAGTTGATCACAATGGTCACATTGGAAATGGAAATATTTCGTCGCCAAAGACACCATCTATATCTCGGTCAAAATTTAGTTCCCCTTGTTCTAGCCAACCGACTTCACCAAGACAAAGAGAGACACCGTCAAACTCGTTTGATTCGTCCTTTGATTCCTGTAAAATAAGAGAAATTTTGGAGGATGAATCTGGAAAAAAGCTTCTTCAGACTTGCACCATGTCACTCTTATACTCTCGTCATTTACTTTGTGGAAACCTTGTGGTAATTCCCATACTTTCGGAGCTTTGTGTTTTCAAGGTTGTTAGTGCAGAAAAAGTATCCGAGGATGGTGATAATCAGGTTTTGGAGAGAAGTAATGCTTTTCTGGTTGACCATGGTACAAAAGTTCATCTGTTTTCTGAGAAAACAAGTTTTGATATATGCAGTGAAGATAGCATAGATAAGATAGTAGTTGATAGTCCTAGATTGGGAGGCCTGTCAAAGGAGTACTCGGTTTTGAGGGATATTATCATTTCCTCATCAGTCAAGAACACTCTGTCAAGGTATGTTTTGTTTCTGTTTTATATCGGTTGGCCATTCTGAGTAATAATATGTTTATTCTCTTGCTGTGGTATACGCATCTATTGTTTCATTTGCTTTGGGTAAAAAGTTCTCTTGGCATGTTGCCATGTTGGCTTATATGCTTGTAAATCTACAAATTTGTATAGAAGACTGATATAGCTAAAAGAACTAAGGTGGTGTTTAAATGTAACTTTTGAAAGATAGTATGAACATGTTGTAGAAGATACTAAGACAGTGTTTGGATGTGTTTCTGATCTTCTTAGGTGTAACAGTCCGATAGTATGATTCTTGAATGTTAGCAAATTCTGGTTATTATAGGAATCCATTTATAATATTTCGAACATGAGCATTTTTGTGATATAAGATACTATACATGAAATGAGTTTGAAAATTAAAAGTCTCTTGAATTAGGTTAAAAAATGAGTAAAAAGGTAATTTTGTTTTACCCTTCGATATCGAGCTTTATTGCAGCTAGTAAGAGACTGATTACCCCACCTGGTCATTCATCCCTAACTAATCTGATAATCAGAAGCCGAATCTGTTTAATTCTTGCGTTGCAACTTTAAATTGTATAGTTACATTATTAGTTTTAAACGCAAATCCAAACACCTCTCAAGTGTTTTTGCATAAAGCGATAGTCACTTAGTGATGTAACATTTTTTTAGTATGGGTTTACGTCCAACAAAGGGAGTGTTGCTTCATGGTCCGCCTGGCACTGGGAAGACATCTTTGGCTCGATTGTGTGCTAATGATGCTGGCGTCAATCTCTTTACGGTAAATGGACCAGAAATTGTCAGCCAGTTTTATGGTGAAAGTGAGCAAGCAATGCATGCAGTCTTCGATTCAGCTATTAGTGCTGCGCCTGCTGTGGTAACTTCTCTTTTTTTCTTTTTTCCATCACTTATCTTGGAACATTATACTAGTTCAGCTGTGTTTTTCTTAGTTGCATCCTTCTTTTTTGGTAATGATTTAAAGATGCATATAAGTGTAGCTGGCTGAATGATTTTTTGCTTCTTTTACAAGCATGTTTGTTGGCGTTAAAGGATGTATAAATGGTAAACCATAAGTGTAAATTCAATAAACGAAACCTAACAGAGGAAGACATTTTTTCTTAAATTTTAAATCTCATTTTCATTTGTCTGCCCCTTTGGATAAATGAATCTGGGTCCACCGTAATGGGAAATTGGGCTAAAGCTATGGAGTCTTGGTCAGATGAGAATTTTAACTTGTGAAACTTTGTATAGCTTCCCAATATTCTTAATCAATCACCTTAATGGGAAATTGGGCTAAAGCTATGGAGTCTTGGTCAGATGAAAATTTTAACTTGTAAAACTAGTTTGAGCTTGTAGGTATTTATAGATGAATTGGATGCCATTGCCCCATCACGGAAAGAAGGTGGTGAAGAACTTTCTGGAAGAATTGTTGCAACACTACTCAATTTGATGGATGGAATTAGTAGAACCGAAGGCCTACTTGTCATTGCTGCAACCAATAGGCCTGACAGTATTGAGCCAGCACTCAGACGGCCTGGAAGGCTTGACAGGGAAATCGAAATAGGTAAATGGTCTTGATTAATTGACCCGTGTCTCACAAAATTGATGAAGCTTGATTTGCAATGAAAATAAACATTTTTTAATGTGTTCAAAATATACGCAGGTGTGCCATCTCCTAGTCAACGGTATGATATATTACTTGCTCTCCTCAACGAAAAAGAACACTGTCTATTAGATTCGGATATTCATCATCTGGCTATGACTACTCATGGGTTTGTGGGTGCCGATCTTGCCTCCCTCTGCAATGAAGCTGCCTTTGTTTGCCTTAGGCGCTGCATTAGCAAGAATGGTGATAATAATAAGCAAGCGTGCGTGTCTTCAGATGATATGAACGCAATGCATTATGAAAATAATTTGGAGGGCTCATCTTCATCCAATTCAGAATTGCATTTAGGAAGTGCTGAATGTGGCCAGATGTTAGAAAGTTTGAGTGTGTGTTTTGAAGATTTTGAGAAGGCAAGAATTAAAGTAAGACCGAGCGCCATGAGAGAGGTATTGCTAAATTTATGCAATAATAGTCAATCTTTGCAATTGATCTGAGGTTGTTAACGATGATACTTAAAAAATGATCTGTGTGCATTAGAGGTGGTAATTTTAACCAGCATACTTATGATATGGTCAAATGGGTTTTTTTTAATAGATTAAATAAAATATCTAGCTAGAAGGGGAATGAGTGGAAGGGGCAAAAGTTGTTCAAGTTCTATTAATAAGCTAAAACCTTCTAAATTGTCTTATTATAAGATCTATATTCTTGCGGTTATATTATTGTATTTGGAGTCATACTTGATGCATTATGTAATGACCCGTTTCGACCCGAGCCCATTTTGACCCATTACTCAAGCCCATCCAAGTTTTGCCCTATTGTGTATGGTCTACCAGTTTTATGAACGTTAACTTTGGTCTATCGGTACTAAGGTGTATGTTTAAGGTCTTCCTCCCCCAAGGAGCTGAGGGTTCAAATCTCGCTTGAGACAAGGTGCAGTTTAGGGTGTATGTGACGTTTTCGTTAACAATAAAACTTAATCTCATCTAGTAAGGGTTTACTTATCATTTATCAAGTTGCTTTATTTGGTGGCAAATGGGACTGGTAAGCAAAAAACGGCTCAAAATAGGCATTAGGCAGTGACGATGCAAAGATTTCTAGGAGGTTCTTGTATAGTTGTATGTGCATTATGAAATTGATTGCTCAGGTTGCTATATTCAGTTTTTTTGTGTTTAATAAAGCGATTCTGATTGATTGATTATCTAGCTGTCAACTAATTGTCATGGATAATCAGTTTTATACTAATTACCACGAAACTGAATATTGAAATAAGAACTAAAATCACTAGTTTTGCATTGTAAAGGCTTATTACCTGCAATCTTGTTGTACATAACACTAACAAAAAAAAAAAAAAAAAAAAAAAATTGTTAAAAGATGTATATGAGTAAAGTTTATCAAAAGTATATAATAAATCTTCGACGAAGTTATATTTCTATAACTTAAAACAGCAGAAACATCCAACTCGTATATCACAGGATTGTATATATAACAGCTGGTTTTTCTTATTTTGATTATTCAATATCACCTATTTCAATACCTACATGTCCTCTAATAATCAGTTTCAAAACTTATTTTTATTGATGCTATTGGGCAAAAAACAAATATTATTTGCAACTGCTTTGTCCTGTTATATAACCCATTTAATCTTATAATATCAGGTGATACTTGAGGTTCCAAAGGTTAGCTGGAAAGACGTTGGTGGTCAAAAGGAGGTTAAAATGCAGTTAATGGAAGCTGTAGAATGGCCTCAAAAGCATCAGGATGCTTTCAAGCGTATTGGTACACGTCCACCAACCGGTGTCTTATTGTTTGGTCCCCCGGGGTGCAGCAAAACTCTTTTGGCTCGTGCGGTGGCATCTGAGGCCAAACTCAATTTTCTTGCAGTGAAAGGCCCAGAACTCTTTAGCAAATGGGTTGGTGAATCAGAAAAGGCTGTAAAGTCTGTGTTTGCAAAAGCAAGGGCGAATGCTCCTTCGATCATATTTTTTGATGAATTAGATGGTCTTGCTAACATCCGTGGGAAGGAAAATGATGGGGTTTCAGTTGGTGATCGTGTTATAAGTCAAATTCTGGTCGAACTAGACGGTATTAGGAGTTTCTTTATTTTCCTTTTTTATGCATGTATCGACTTCATTGCAACATTATGAATGTGTTTGTTGATTCAGGTTTGAACCAGAGAGTTAATGTCATTGTTATTGCTGCTACAAACAGACCAGATAAGATTGATTCAGCCCTTTTGAGGCCAGGTATCATCACCTGACTTTATTGCGAGTGTCCGGATGTGTCATGTGTGTTTTAAAGTTGGTTATGTGATAATGAATAATCAGAAACAGAGAATGTGATGTCCTATTATCCTTTGAGGTTTTAATAACGATAATGTGATGTTTGATTGTTTGACAGATTTTGATGTATCAAAAAACTAATATATCTGGTCTGTTTGACCAATATGGTCAAATTTAGGGAAAAAAGTAGAAACTGTGAATTGGGAATACGAGTTTCTGAATTTTGGCTAAAAGAAGGGACAAAGAAGTGTTTTTGACCATTGGATAAATTACCCAAAAGTGCTTTATTATTTTTATTATTATATACAATTATGAAACTTTTAGAAGCTTAACACATTTAACCAAACATTTATGTATTGAACCTTGAGATCCATTCTTCATCATTGTGGGATTTTCTTCAACTCATTGGCTTGATGATAAAAACTTTGACAGGACGTTTTGATAGGCTTGTGTATGTGGGCCCACCAAATGAAGAAGATCGTAAGGAGATCTTTAGTATTCATTTGCGTAGAATGAGTTGCAGTTCTGATGTATGCATTGAGGAGTTGAGTCGTTTATCTGAAGGCTGTACAGGGGCCGACATTTCTCTTATTTGCCGGGAAGCAGCTTTGGCAGCTTTTCAGGTTTGTAATGTCACCTGTAAATCATTGAGCATACGTCTTTTTATGACTTATAATTGCCCATTTCCTACCAAGCTATGTTTTTCTAATTTTACCTGAAGTAGAACCTGGATCGGCCCATTTATAACTAAATTGGTCGAAATTGCCATTTCTAGGTTTGTTCAGACATCAAATCATTTTGTTTCATTCTCAGGAGAAACTTGATGCATCGGAAGTAAGAATGGAACATTTACGAACTGCATGTGAACAAGTTCAACCATCGGATGTAGAATCTTATGAGGAATTGACTGCAAAGTTTCAGAGACTTGTGTCTGCAGCTACTACAAAAGATGATTTACTCTCTGAAACGTCCTTTGTTTTTAGACGGTAAACTTTTTTCGTCAATCCAAGGCTGCTTTTTTTTTTTTACATTTTGATGATGCATCTATCTCGGGGTCTTCTTAAATCTGAACTAGTTATGTTTTTCAAAGAGTTCACTTTTGTCTTTTAACTGTCAACAAGGTTTTTATTAGAGCTCGTGTTGCAATGGGCTTAAACAATATTATATGGGTAAAATGTTTAATCTATATAAGTTTAAGGACAAAAAATATATTACGGTATTTAATAAGTTTAAGGAAAAAAATTCAAAAGTATGATGTGAATAGTTTTGGAAGTTCATAATTGGCAAGATCTGTTTTTCTTCACGTTGAAAATCAGATCCCTTTACTTGTGGGTGTTTTTATGTGCGCTTAAATTGTTTTTTGCAACTGATTAAGAAGTTTTTGATTTTTACCATCCGTTAGACTTTAAAGGTTAAAGAATTTGCCATTATGAACATAAAACAGAAAATGATTGTACAGGAAAAAATTGCTAGACATGGCGGGTGTTTGGTTGTGCGTTTAAACTGATTGTTGCAGTTGCAACTTGAAACTGAGTTAACAGTTGTACAGATTTGATTTTCTGATTATTTGAGGTAAACTTAATCAGATTGTGAAGACAATTAGATTTTACATACTTAACCCTTTTTGTTTTCAATAGTTGTAACTATCACTTTAAAGACGCACATTCAAACACTTGGCAGGGGAATTTTTTAATCATGGAAATCATATTTAGAGTGTACTAGATTTAAACCTATCAAGTCGGACTCTTTCTATCTTGCTAAGACATATCTGTGCTAAAGTAGTAAACTCATGCATGCGAGTGTTCAGGTTGAGACCATGTAACAATATCTACTTTTGGTGAAACAGGAGCATTTTGAAATCTATTGCATCATTTATTTCTGGATGAATGGATTCCATATCTGACTAAGAGACATTAGTAATTTGGTCTTCGGCTTTGCCTATGAATGGAAACAGACTTTCTGCCCTAAGATTGGCTACCAGCGAAAATGCCGTATACAGGATTAATTTTGTCTCCCAGACAAAGGATAAGTTGGGATATGTGAGTCATGCAAAAATATACTGGGATCAGCATTTTGATTAGAGGTTGAGTTCAGCTGTTTCTTGCTGGTATCCGCGTGTACAAAGGCCTAAAACTGATGTTATAACTTGTAAGGTTTCATTTTGAAAGAGCATGTTTTTCATTTTATTTTTTATTTTTTATTTTTATTTTTATTTTTTGCAAATTGTATTGGTAGGGTGAAATCACACATATTGCAATGATTTTTTAAAGCTGGTTTTGGTTGGTTTTGTAGAATCTTTGCCTTCCTATCATCTTATATAACATGCGTGTTTATTTGTCTATGTACTTTTTTATATAATTTTATTTTAAGTAAACTACATCATCATCCATGTTCTACTATTTGCAAACTAATCATATAACACCAGTAACCTTAAACCTCACTCACTATAACTACTCAACACCTTAATTTTTTTAACATCCTAATCTGATATACCTTAACAAAAGAATGTTTAATTGATCATTGAGAAAATGGCAAAGGTTCCAATCATGTTCATAAGATATAATACTTGTTCTTTACTGATCACATGAATATTACAATGGTTCAAGTTTTGTATATTTTATAGTAGTTTGATTTAGGTCTCTATAGTCACAATCCTGCATATATCCTTAACTAGGTCATGGTCCAAAGAGTGAAAGAGTTGGCTTGACCTCGGTTATAACCCAGGTGTTGCACTTTACTAATGAACCGTCCCTAGTGGACTCGTACTCGATAATTCTTTTTGTTTCGATTTAAAACACATCTAGTGGCGCAAAGTCGCATACAAAAGAACTCGTCACAATCAAGATGTTTTCATTTCAATCCTAGGATAGCATAGTCAAACTGATAGCAAGTGTATTATTTATTTTTTTTTTTTTTTTTTCTTTTCAAAAAAGTCGTTTGCCACAAGTAGTACAGATTATACGCACCATAGTGTAAGGTTGTAGTAGTTATATATTTTGTAGTGTAAAGTTGTTAACAAAGATATCTGGGATGTAGTGGTAAGTGCATGTGTTGATAAACTAAAAGGTCACTAGTTCAAAACCCACCATTACATCCTTGAAATCATTTTTTTCTTCTTCTAGTAGAAATAATAATATGTTCATAATTATATTAAAGGAAAATTATCCTTGAAATCATTTTTTTTTCTTCTTCTAGTAGAAATAATAATATGTTCATAATTATATTAAAGGAAAATTACCAAAATAAACCATGGTCGGCATACGACTTATCACTTTATACGCCTAAAATTTTCAAAAATACAAAATAGACCGGGCGACTGAGTACTTGTAGAATGCAATCACATGCCAACAAGTGTCCAAGTATTGTAGAGGATTAATCATTATTCGATTGTTTAAAGATACGTGTCAAACATAGACACGAGTTGCCCAAAAAATGAGTCACCCTTGGTATATTTTGGAATTTTGAAAATTTTAGGCCTGAAAAGTGATAAGTCGTAAGACGACTGGTTTATTTTGGTAATTTTCCCTTATATTATTATGACAAGTTTTTTATTTCTTGGTTTTGGGTAGAAATAGAATGAGTTTCTTTAGCAATCTATTACTGTAATACTATATAATAGTTTTATAGGATTTCTCTTTGGAAAAATGTCAAGAACCTAGTACTCAGTTTTCGAAACTTGAACTTATGCACAACCCGTTCCAATGAATACACGCCGAAACAGTGTACAAACAACAAGTGTAATATGTTTGCCTTTTGGTCTTTATGGATATATAAAGTAATTTGTACACATGATTTTTCTACGTAAACTAGTTTACAACCAACAAGTTTAATATGTTTGCTTTTTTGCCGTAGGGATATATATGAAGTGATTTGTGCACTGTACTAAGTGATTTTGCTACTTTGTCATGATCATATTATCTAACATAAAAAACTAATCCAAATACTCTCTTATATATCAGCTAGCTGACTTTCAATCCAAATTCCTACTTAGGGTGTTTGCATTAGCTTATAGGCTTATCAGCTTATTAAATAGGCCATAAAGTAAAGTAAATAAGCTTGTGAATCCCAAACAAGGAGCTTATCAGCTTATCGAGTGTAATAACCTAATTCAAGCACCTTCTTACATAACTTAACTTCTTTTTTTTTTTTTTTTTTTCTTTCTAAATAAGTCAGTTCGTAACTTGTAAGAAAGGAAGGGGCTGAAGATGAAAGAAAAGTAGACATTGTTTTTGTCTCCTAATTAATAGACCAACACCTTCGTATGTATGCATGGTTTAACATGAACAAGAAACAACCTTTATTTTAGTGTGTGTGTGTGCGGGTATGAGCAAGAAACATTTGACCAATTTTTTTCTTTTGGAATTTGTTTATTGTGAGAGATAAGGATGATTAGTTTCGAGAACGTTTGTTTGTACAAACTGATCATGATTCAGAATATATCTTGAAGTTAATTAGCCTAGTTAACGCGTTTCTAAAGTGTTATAAGAGATTAAGGTTTACATCTCGTTCAACATGCTGCATACATCATAGAACAGAAAAAAGCTGGAGCTCCCAAAGTAAATGAAGTGAGACCCTTCTCAAATTCTTTAATCCAAACCTTTCAACATAAAAAACTAATAATATAAGATCTCAACAGGTATTTCATATATGTTTTTTAGTGCTTAACACAATGTTGTCTGCATTTTTATGTTTAACGTATGTTTTATGATTTGATGTATGGGATATAGTCTTGTAATATACTAGTACAACCCTGTGTTTAATAAGTCCATTTATACCTTACTGACAACCACAACAACCTAAAACGAACAGATATTTAAGAAGAATTTAGAGTGTGTATGTGTGTGTGTTGAATACAAACCTGTAACAAAAACGTAGCCATGAACGCATTTGCAAGTTTATAGCTAATTTGTATGACGATGTTTGGTAGGTGTTAGTAATTAAAGTGACTGGTGTCTTAAAGACTTAATTTGTTACTTTGATAGGTGTAATTTATTAAAGACTTGCTATGAGAAAGAAGGTATGCTTATTATACCACTTTAATACTCATTCATTTTAGTTTACTACAGTATTACCGTATTATTTTAGGACATTAACCATCAAAATTAAGTTATTAATTAACGGATATTACTAGTGTACAATACTAAAACACTTATCCAAAGGGCTTAATATAGCGCTTATTGAAGTATAAAAAAGAGCTTTGATGCAAAAGCTCTTTGTAAATAGCTTTTTTCACGAGTTTAGCCAAACACCCCCTACGTATTGTAGTTATATCATTAGATAATGCAAACGTTTTTAGTATTGGTAGCAAAAATGAGGAATTAAAGTGGAGGTAGCAAAAATGAGCCGATCTAGTGGGGGAGTTGGTTTATAGGTTTAGTTTAGTATTAATCGGGTTGAACTTTTTTTTTTTTTTTTTTTTTTTATTATTATTATTTTTTTAATCCTTTTTAAAGATTTTTTTTTTCCACAAAATAATACTCCATATACTTAAACGCTCATTAATTAGTAACTAAGTGTCAAGCCTTACTCCGGGTGCGGATAAGCAAGTGTAAAGTCTTACTCTGTGACAACCTATGAATTTTCATGCGTACTTTTATACGGAATTATCCTCGTTCTTCGTTTACGAACCATCCTAAACTCATTCGACTTGGAAACGTGAAGATCATCTCGCGAAACCTGAAATTTGCACACAACGCGTACTGACACAACCGACTATTTGATTTGATCATTTTATTTATTTCGAGAAACTAAGTGTATGTATAGTCGTTTTGATTGGCAATATTATTCTGAGCACAACGGCATTACTCTCGTGTCTTGAATCAACCGTTTACTAGCCTAAATGAGACCCGAACCACCTTTTACGAAAGATAACAAAAATGACAAAAGCAGTCCCTGTGGTATTAATTTATCCGCCGCCCCTAAACTTTGGGTTTTTGACACTTCTAGTCCCTGTGTGTTATATATACTTTGACAAATGGTAATTTTCACATTTAAAGTTAATGATAAATATTTATTCATTATTTTTAAGCCGAGCTTTTCTATGCGTAATTGCATGTTTCTGAGCATTTCTGAACATTTTTTGGGAGCTGTCCCGCATACTGTAGCTTACAGTCATTGCTGAAAAAGTTTATTTTTGTCAGTAAGCGTAGATTATTCTATTTCAGATAGTTACTGATAAGTTTCGTATTTAACTGAGAAGCTTTCTCGTATTTACTGAAAAGCAACCCCACACGCGAACCAACAGTACAGTATATATGGTAGCAGTCAAATAAATGCATTTTTGAGCAAATAATAATATTTTATTATTATTCTGACGAAAACGTCGATAAAAACTTTATTTTGCATGTACGTGTCTAAAAAGGTCAAACCGGGACTTTACGGTAACATTTAAGCTTAAAGGACACACGATACACAAATATTGCTCAAATTCGTTTTCCCCCTCTTCACCCTATACGTTTACCGCCCATTTCATAAGACAACAAGAAGTTAGTGGAGCATTTTTCTTATTGTTACATCACCTTATTTTGTTTTGTTTCATAATCCTTACACACATTAAAACACACATTCATATAATCATCAAAAACTTACCAATCAATTCTCTCAACTCTCATACACACGAAACACACTCAAATTCAAGATCTACAAAAATCAAATGAAGTTTGAACTAACCGGGGTGTACTTTCAAGTATTTTAGGTTAATCGAAATGTGTCTTGGATAAATTTGAAGCAATTTGGGTTGTTCTTTGGCCTTGTGAGTCTCAACTTTTTCACAAAGATTGTAAGGATTCACAAAACTTATTCAATCTTGTATTTCACATGTTCTTGTAATGTTTAAAAATGTTACCAAGTGCTTATTATGTATGTTTTGCTAAATTGAAAAACCCATCAATACAAAACCCTAAAAACCCTAAGTGTCCAAAAAATATCATTGAACAACCGTCCAATGGATAAACGCCCCCCATGGTGTACATTAAACCCTCGTTGGTTCACCCCTGAAAAGAAAGTGCATGTTAATGAACATGATCCACAGATAAAAGAAATGAGTTTCTACCCCCGACTGACTAACAATCATCCTGCAACCGACTATGGACCGTTTATAGATGAGTTTGTACAAATAATGGAGGCTAATCGATACACGGGGTTCATCAGAATGTTCATAGATCTAGGTGTACCAAAACCGTTTTCTATTTAATTAGATACTTTAATGCATACATAAATGGGTTGTACGACGGGTTGCTACTTTATGAGATCGGTCGTCCTGATTATCTCGGAGTTTTTTTTTTTTTTTTTTTGGTTGTAAGTTTACATATTACTATGAAGATTATCCCTCTTTACTGGATAATCAATCAGAAGATAATCTGATCGATTTTAAGCTTGGTCCTGTTTCACTTTTACGAGATGCAGAAAATGTTCAAGCTAGTCAAGAAAAGCCAAAAGAATGGAAGGAACCGATTTCTCGGTTCGCCGTGACATTCAGTGAGTCAGGGCGGTTTGTGTGGATCAAAGAAGATATTAGTCATGCATTTCTAACTGGAAAGAATATTGAGATCAACGGGATACACGAGTACATTTCAAGACTCACCAGAAAGTGGAATACAATATGCTTGCGTGCGAGATCTGTGAGGATAAATGTGATCCGGTAATCAATATCTTTAGAATGCCTCTTATCCAAATCAAACCTAATCTTGAAAGACTGAACCCTTGGGCAGACGTAACTTCTGAGACCTCCAATGACACTGTTCACCTCGTCGATGTAGTTGGTCCGCTCTTGATCTTGATCACCTTGTAGAGTTGTGGGACAAACAAAATCCAATTTTTAGAGAACGCCAAACAAACCTCCATCTAGAGGAGTGAACGCTGGTGGCCACCGCTTCTTTTAAAGTCAAACGAGATAGCATATCAGCAAGTACGATATCCTTCAATTAGCTAATGAAATCAGGACAATCCTCCTGTAAAGAAGCAAGTCATCAGTAAACTTAAACAATAACAATCATCAAATACATAACTGAAAGTCCCGATACAATTTTAACTTGATACATAATAATCTCCCGATACAACCCCAAAGCAGACATATAGAACTTCCTACTCTTAAATAGAAGGTATATTTAACTACCTTATTAAGGTCAATGATGGGGAACATTCTAACATCAAACCATACCGTTTGTTATATTCAAAATTAAAAAAATATAATTTTAATTTGAAAAACACATATTAAACTGCAGAATTTCACTTCCCCCACTAGCCATAAAAGAAATTTATTTATATTAAAAATTCCTCCCAAGATACACAACATCATGCCTCAAATTTATTTTGAAAGGGTTTCAAACAAATACCTATATATTTTAATATATTTTTTGGAAAAGATTATTTTACTACATATTTTTTGCCCAAACAAATACCTTTTAGTTTCAGACACAAATTTATGAATGCATGCTAGTTTGGTTTTTGAAAAACAAGACAGTAATACGAGAGGGAAATCAAAGAACATGGGATAAATATACCTTGTTACAATCCGAGACCACCTATTCCAACAAATGATAGAAAGGTTCTTTGCATGCGTATCGTAAAACAAAAGGAGAAACATATGTTGGTTTAAGCATGTGCATCGGTGTAAGTTTCGTCTGGGTTTATATTTAAAAATATATTTTGGAGCTGACATGTTATTGTTATTGTAAGTGTTAACAACGGTGGGTACACTATGGCTGCTAGTAGATTATATTGTGGTCGGATGTCTAACAAAAAGTTGAAGGCTTGAATGTGAGAATACAAGGCAACTTGTAGATTATTTATAGGTAAAAAGTGTTGATATAAATGAGAAATTGAAAAAGAGTTGATTTTGTTGTTGTTGTTGAAATACTAGTATTAATTAAGGTATGTACCTCTTTGACCGAGTTTTGTGTGTATTTATTTGTTGAAATCAGGGTTTCTCTTTGCTACATATAGGTTTAAGACGAGTCAACTTCAGTATTATTCACTTATTTTGAATGTGTCAAATTCCAGTGGTTGTTTCCAACAAGTTAAAATAAACAAAAGTCTCAACATCTACAATTAACAAACTAAAACTTTGAGACCAAAGAAAGTAAACTGAAATTAAAAACTAACATATGGGTGTTGATAGTGTCTTTATCTATATTGAAGAATTAGATTCAGCCTTGGCTCTTTCATATTTTATGGCGAGCTACTAAAATTTATGAGAGATCAGCCTAGCTAGCTAGAGCCCTGTTGCATGCATGCGCTAACCAATACACGCAAAGGTCTTGCTAGCTTTTATTTCAATTGATACATAATTCAATTTATGGCCAACTTACCAACTATGGTGTGGTCTAGTGGGCAACACTTATTAAGTTAAGTGTGCTTTCGTGAAGGTAGTACCGGTTAGGTGACCAACCGGGAACCCTTCATTTGAAGGGACCATATTGCTCTGTTGGTACCCGGCAATGAAGATTTGAACTTCTGTTCGATTCTGAGCCAGACCCGGTTTTCATCTGGCTGTTACTCCAGCAAGGAAACTTGTGTCGATGCGGTCTGGTTTCCGGGAGGACGCCAGTGATTCCCCACTGTCTCAGCGTGGGCCCGGTTAAGACAACATAAGTTTGGCCAGTGGTGGATGAGGGCCTGCCTTTGAGGCAGGTGCGATTCTGACAAAAAATTAAGAAATTCGCCGTTCAAAAAAAAAAAAAAATCCTGCCACACTTAAATAAAGAGCACAGTTACAACAACCCAACAAAGCCTTCATTTAATTTTAGATGTTTAAAATTTGTGTACCTTTTGGACATTCTTATCTCATTATTCACAAACATGATTAGTATATCGCACAGTTAAAAGTTCTCTATGAATTTATGCTGTATAATTTTTATTTCCTGTTATCAATAACCAAGACACTTGATATATATATGTACACGACAGATCTTTTATTTATAAAACGATTAAAAAAGTGTCATAAGATGTTATTAAAGAGGATATAAGTAAAACAAATTAAAATCAGGGTTTCTCTTTGGTCCTTAAGGGTGGAGGGAGTCATACTCTCCAACCTTCCAACCCTCCCAAAATTAACCAATCAAATTCGTCCACCTCATTTCAACCCTCCAACCCTCAATCCAACATTTTTTACTGGCGCCCATCATTTCAACCCTCCTAAGTCCTAACACCTTTTTTAAATATTGACCAATCAAATCACAGCTTTTACTCTTTATCCTCTTGCCCGCAGCGAGTATTATACTCGCAAATCATACCCGATTGGCCAACCCGCGAAACCGGCGATCATACCCGTTTGAACCCGCTGAGCCCGCTTGTTGAACCCGCTTTCCACTCCCTGTGGCCTAAGGTTTAAGACGAGTCAATTTCAGTATGATTCACCTTATTTCAATGTGTCAAACAACAAGATACATATAATCTAGACTAGTTATACATAATGTGTTGCTGTGTCTTTTATGTCGAGTATATATTTTTAATGTCCTAAGCCAACAAAAAACGTGGTAATCATTATTTCTTACAAACTCGAACTACATATGTGACACGCATATAAAAGTGTCAAGAGTCAAGACCTACAAGAAGTTCGTTTCGTGTGGGGAAAAAAAAGGAAAAAGAACTTCATCTCGAGAAATTATAAGATGGTTTGGGCGTTGAATGGGCAAATCGCGACACTTGGCAGTGAGAGAAAAATGGGCGTTGAAACAAAATTGGGGGTAATGGTTCAATGGGTGTTTTTTGTAAGTGTAATCATTACACAATTATTATTATTTTTAAATATATATATATTTTTTAATTAATTAAAAATAACAAAAAATCGAAATATTTGTTAAAAAAACAAAAAAATTCATTAATTTAAAAAAAAAAAAAAAAAAAAAAAAACATAAATATCGAGGTTGGGGACCCACCTGTCAAGAACAAAAGAAAGAAACGCGCGTTGTTGGATCAACGGGCGTTGCTTTTAAACAAATTCAACGGGCTTCAACGGTGCTTAGGGGTGGTCCAACGGCCGTTGAAAAGGCAACGAAGTCCAATTCAACGCCCCCTACTCTTAGTCTAATGCCTACGAGACCTTGGTAAGAAAGTGATTCTAAAATCAAGATACAGGTGAGAAACCATAAATGCTACACATACAAGACTTGTAAGTCATTTATGTCAAGAAAAAAAAGGAGAGAGATCTTCAAAATTGAGAAACTATGATAAAATGTGAACAACCATAATTCTCTTAGAAGCTACATCCCTTGCCCACCCTTCAATGTACATTAGAAAAATTGAGGTGGGCTTTCAATTATTACATGTTTTTATCTAGTAAGGTAAGGTTAGAACTATGCACAGACAAAAAGAAGTGGGCGATCTTGGAGTATAAAGTTTAATGAAAAATGAAAAGTTTATACTTTAGTTAAGTATATTGGAAAGATGAAATTTCAAGAATGGACATTATGAAAAGTGTTTTACGAATTTTGACCTTAGATTTTTGAGTTACAAAATACGACATAGCGAGCAAAACTCTTTGCTCTGCCTCCCATTTGCTTGCCCAATTTGTGATATGTGGCAAGCAAACTTATTTGCTCTCCATCCCATGTGGCAAGCAAACTTAGTTGAAAAACTTATACGTGTCAAACTTATTTACTCTCCATTCCCATTTGCTCTCCATCTCTATGTGGCAAGCAAACTTAGGGGGTGTTTATTTTTTTTGTTAGCTAAGAGATGGGTGGGGTCCATATGGGACCCATGGCTCTTAGTGTGTCTTAATGGGGAGAGGAAGACATTTTATGCCTTGTGCATATAGATGTATTAGTGGAAATAAGTGGGTTCCACACAAAAAAAAATATTATTATATACTTGTGTGGACCCATGTGGACCCATTCCCTTAGCTAAGGGAAAAAAGAAACACCACCTTAGTTGAAAATTTTATTATTTGAGTGTGTTTATGAAAGTGACAAGCAAACCAAAGTGACGAGCAAATGTATTTGCTCAGCATCCACATGTAATTTATAAAGTTACGAGCAAATGGAAGTGGCGAGCAAATGTATTTGCTCGCGATGTAGAGATATTTAATGTGGAAAAATAGTGTCGATTATGGATATTTGGTTTGGTAGAAGTAGAGTTTCGTAATTGATTTTAATGGGAATGTATTTCATGCTTAAGTCGAACCAAAAGTTTTAAAATCATAAACTTCTTTATAATTGATTCATCTGATATGTTGTGCAGATAAACTTATATAGTAAACAAATTATAAACTGAAAATGTGTCATAAGTATAAACTTTTATAAAAGTTTATTGAACGTTCTAAATAAAAGAAATACTCGTAGTTGGTGCAGTGGAGAGTTCGACGGCCAAATGATGAGTTATCTATCAAGACGATTATTGAGGGTCTTTCGGAAATAGTATCCTGATTCAGGTTTAAAAATCCTTCCAAGCAAAGTCAATACGAAGATGAAGGCATAAGGCGTGCCATGCAAAGGTCAAAGACAAGGCGGCTGACATTTTCGTGTCTACTCAATCTTGCTCGTTGTTTTAGATTTGCAACAAATCTACTAAGTCAAGTTACAATTGGAACTCATGGATTTCGTGTCCTCGTAGTTTATTTGATACTACCATTACTTAATATTTCGATCTTGTTTGTTTTCTTTGCTTTTCAGGAATTCTCAGTTTTTTTTTTTTTTTTTGGTCACCCCTTTTGGCCTCATGTTGGATTCTTATAATTTATAAGTATTCTGTATTTTTTTGGGGGTATAAATGTCTCTCTTAGTTGTTATAAAATAAAGGAAAGTAACATGATCAAAATCATTTTTATTATTCTTTTAATTTATTTAGAGTTACACGGTCAAAAGTCAAAACCACAAGTCTTAGGACATACCCAATTGGATGTCACTGAACTACTAACAACTAACAAGCCGATCTAAAAAAAATAGTTCATTTAAAAATGTTTTACACAAAAAAGTCATTCCCATTATGGATACTTTGAGAGATTAGGTGCCTTATCATTAGGCAATTCTCTAATGGTTGCCGCTAGGCGCGAGAGTATTTGACTACTTTAATTTATACATATATTTAAATAAAAAATAAATATGCACACACAAAATTGAGAATTGATTTGCACACTAAAAGTTTTGATTGTGACACTCTATTTTGCTTTATATACTTGTACAGTAAATGTCTCAATTAAAATAAAAACGTGCAAATCACCTCCCCACAAAACTACGCTAACTAGAATCGTCTTGTAACTTCTAAAGTCTTGTAAAGTTTGTATTGGAATGGGGATGCATAGACTTTACAAACTTTTAATGGGCTTTAACATAACCAATAAAGACACAACAAACTTATAAAATAAATACAGGCCCATAGCTTAAAACAGTGCCCTAGAACCATCTATCATTTTGTATATATACCCACCGGCCACCGGCAACACTTCCAATCCTACCTCAAATCTTTCAGCCTCCATACATAAAGTCTTTTTTATTTTTAGTGAGCAGTTCCATGAGAAAACGAAAAGGATTAATACTTGGAAAGCTTGTTGGAGGTATTTTGGTATCTTGATACACTTTATTTTCATCTCATTCAAAATTCTTTGTGGAACCTGAAGACAAATCCCCATTTGACGAAACATCCCCATTCCCCACGGTATCATTATTTATCCTCACATATCTCGCACGCAAGCATACTGTATGTATTCCACTTTCTGGTGAGTTCTGAAATGTACTCGTATATCCCGTTGATCTCAATATCGTTTCCAGTTAGAAATGCATGACTAATATCTTCTTTGATCCACACGAACCGCCCTGACTCACTGAATGTCACGGCGAACCGAGAAATCGGCTCCTTCCATTCTTTTGGCTTTTCTTGACTAGCTTGAACCTTTTCTGCATCTCATAAAAGTGAAACAGGACCAAGCTTAAAAGCGATCAGATTATCTTCTGATGGATTATCCAGTAAAGTGGGACAATCTTCATAATAATCTTTAAACTTACAAACATAAAAAAAAAAGAGCTCCGAGATAATCAGGGCAACCGATCTTGTAAAGTAGCAACACATCGTGCAACCCTTTTATGTATGCATTAAAGCATCTAATTAAAATAGAAAATGGTTTTGGTACACCTAGATCTATGAACATTCTGATGAACCCCGTGTATCGATTAGCCTCCATTGTTTGTACAAACTCATCTATAAACGGTCCGTAGTCGGTTGCAGGATGATTGTTAGTCGGTCGAGGGTAGAAACGCATTTCTTTTATCTGTGGATCATGTTCATTAACATGCACTTTCTCTTCAGGGGCGAACCGACGAGGGTTAAATGTACGCCATGGGGGACGTTTACCCATTGGACGGTTGTCCATTGACATTTTTTGGACACATAGGCTTTTTACGGTTTTGGATTGATGGGTGATGATGGTGTGGTTCCACCACGTCCCCAGTCCCATAAAAAGACCCCACCACTACACCATCATCACCCATCAATCCAAAACCCTAAAAACCCTAAGTGTCCAAAAAATGTCAATAAACAGTCGTCCAATGGGTAAACGTCCCCCATGGCGTAAATTTAACCTTCGTCGGTTCGCCCCTGAAGAGAAAGTGCATGTTAATGAACATGATCCACTGATAAAAGAAATGCGTTTCTACCCTCGACCGACTAACAATCATCCTGCAACTGACTACAGACCGTTTATAGATGAGTTTGTACAAACAATGGAGGCTAATAGATACACGGGGTTCATCAGAATGTTTATAGACCTAGGTGTACCAAAACCGTTCTTTATTTTAAGTAGATTCTTTAATGCATACACAAATGGGCTGCATGAAGGGTTGCTACTTTACTAGATCGGTCGCCCTGATTATCTCGGAGCTCGTTTTTTTAATGGTTGTAAGTTTACAGATTACTATGAAGATTATCCCACTTTACTGGATAATCCATCAGAAGATAATCTGATCGATTTTAAGCTTGGTCCTGTTTCACTTTTACGAGATGCAGAAAAGGTTCAAGCTAGTCAAGAAAAGCCAAAAGAATGGAAGGAGCCAATTGCTCGGTTTGCCGTGACATTCAGTGAGTCAGGGCGGTTTGTGTGGATCAAAGAAGACATTAGTCATGCATTTCTAACCGGAAACGATAGTGAGATCAACGGAATATACAAGTACAATTCAAGACTGACCAGAAAGTGGAATACAGTATGCTTGCGTGCGAGATCTGTGAGGATAAATATTGATACCGTGGATCAGGATCCGCTTGAGCAGAAAGACAAAAAAAAAAAAAAAAAAAAACCATAACTGGCTACGTTAGATGCTCTGGTGTAAGGCTGAGCAAACCGAACGGACCGGACCGACCGATGGACCGGACCAACATGGATCGACCACATTCGGTCCGGTCCTCGGTCTAAGGTTTTTTCCTAACTCGGTCTCGGTCCGGTCCGGTTTTGGTCGATCCGGTCCGGTTTTTGGACCGTGAGCACCCCTACTCTTATGTATCCTTCTCGTCTACGTTACACATCATATTCTCTTTGTCACTTTCACGTATATACACGAGCAAATATGCATTTGAATTGGGACAAGAATTTTCTTGTGGCAATTGTGACACAAGATTAGATAAAGAGAGTCAGAAAAAAGTTCATATCAACAATATAGCAACTTAGATCTTTCAAATCATGGTAATTTATCTTTCAAATCACCTCATCCTCGCCCCCATTCTGTTCATCCATTGCACTTTTCACGTCTTCTTTCGTAATACGGTTGTCATCAAATTTTAGCCTACAGTTAAATCAGCTTCAGTAATGTCACATATGAAAATGGCAACAAGCCAGGATTTTGATGCACAGCACAACTAAACTTGAAAGTGGTAAAGCAATAATAGAGTTCACACCATTGATCACATTTGAAGTGTTGGCCGGATTTAGTGTTTATTCATTTTAGTTGTCACTTTGAATGTGTAACATGTGGTTTCCAACAATGTTTTAAAAACCGGACCGGACCGGCCGGTTCGACCGGTTCAACCAGTGTCCGGCTGGTCGGCCGGTTATTTAAACCCCGGTTTTTTAGAGGTACCGTTCTATGGTTAGAACCGGCCGGTTTTTCCGGTTCGACCGGTCCGGTTCAACCGGTTTTGAAGATTTTTTTTTTTTTTTTTTTTTTTTTTTTTTTTTTGAATTTTTATGATGATGTGTATACTTTAATGTTATTTTTTTTTGTTTGTGAACATTAAAACATATTATTTCTTTAAAATAAAAAATAAAATACATTTTTTTAGAAGTTTAGTAGCATTTAAAAAAAATACCAAACGGTTGAATCGGCAGGTTCGACCGATGTCCGGCTGACCGACCGATTCGACGAAAAATTCGGTTTTTAAAACATTGGTTTCCAATATCTTTTCATAATAATCCATTAACATAATCCTCTTACTCAAAAAAAAAAAAAAAAAAAAAAAAAAAAAAAAAAAAAAAGGCCGCCAAGTGTTTTATGTTCATATACACAAAAAGAAATTAGTAGAAATTTCTAGTATGAACACTTTGAAATACGTTTCACCAATTTGGACTCTAGAAGTTTGTGTTACTAAAAAAAACAAGTTTTCTCGGCCTTTTATTTGCTCGCCATCCATTTTGCTTGCCATGCCATTTTACGAAATAAGCCATATGATTGTGACACGTGTAAGTAGCAAGCAAAATACTTTGCTCGCTATGCCATTTTGCTCGCTAAGATTATCTAAAAAATCATATGATTGTGAGTTTGTGACACCGTAATTTTTTTTTTTTATTATTATTATTTTTTTGGTTATTTTGAAAGATGTGAAAGGATGAGGGTGATAAAGATGAGTGTGTGTATTTATTAAATTGATTGAATGTGTGTAGTTGATATATTAAATTGATTGGGTGAGTGCATTAATTTCTTTTTAACTACAATGGTGAAACACTCCAACAGTTGATTTGATTTAATTATTAATATGATGTTGCTTGTGCTCGATTAACATTTTCAAACTACAATTTAATACTCCAAATCACACATCTACTCAATCATAACTTCGATACAATTCAAATTCACTTCTTTTTAAACTACTCCCTCCGTTCCAAAATTATTGTCACCCGACAAAAAACACATTCTTTTAGAAAAATGTCACTATCACTACTTTCTTTCTTTTACTTTTTTGCCAAATGACAAGTTTACTCTTAACCAATTAATTACCACTTCTTTAAAGTTTGCAATATTAATTTCAACCAAGGGTAATATAGTAAACTTTACCAAACTCCACTATCTATTCACTTTCTATTTTGGGTATGTGTCAATAATTTTGGGACGTCTCAAAAAGGAATAAGTGACAATAAAATTGGGACGGAGGGAGTATCTATATAAGGTAGTCAAAATTATATACTTTTGCATATAAAAACAAAAGAGATGTAAAAAAGGATAGATAAGAAGCAACAAGTAAGAAAAATGGCTGACAACACAATCAATGAAGAGCGAGCAAAATTGGTTTGCCCGGCATGTCCATGAAGTAGCAAGCAAATGAGTTTGGCAGGCAAATATATTTGCTCGCTATATCGAAAATCGTAGTGTGAAAAAACAATGTCGATTTTGATTATTAGATTTTGTAAGAGTAGATAATGGTGATTAGAATTGAATGTAAGGTTGTTGGGTATCTATATAGAACCACTATTAAAAAAATGTTTAAAACTACATAGTTTTGATTTGCGATCAGGGTTCCTTTTCTTCATCAAACTTCTTGACCACACATAAATAGCTAAGCTATATTTGTTAGGTAAAACTAGTTAAAGATCATTTATTGCCTCAAATCTATTAATCAATGGCGGAGCTAGTAGGGTGACTAGTGGATGTTAGATCACCCCTAATCAGCCTACACTACTACAAAAGAAGCTAGTTAGATCAGTTAGAATGCCACATATAGATCGGTAATCAACCGATCTATCTAAAGGTGATCTTTATGAGCAGATACCTATATAGATCGGTTCAGAACCGATCTTTTTAAACTTACATAAAGATCAGTTGCTAACTAATAAATGATTTATATAATGTTGGTCATGTGGCTTGCCCAGATGTAGTTAGATTGGTTTTAAACCGATCTAGTTAATGGCTATGATTTTAAAAATAATAGTACAGAAAATTGATTTTTCCGGAATTTAATCATATACAAAAATGCAGGTTTTTTCAGAATTTCAATTCATTACCATACACAATAATATTCTAGTACAAATAACTTAGATAAAGATCAACATTTAAGTTACAAAACAACTTCAACCGAAAAACGGCAATTGCAACATAATACAACACCCTCAAAATAAGAGTTCACAAGTCCTACTAACTACTATCCAAAAGTCCAAGCTCCTCCGTTGCAAATATACAAGTAGAATATTATTGTGACTAAAGATTTCGCTCCTACCTCAAAAGAAGAAAAGCAATCAAGGATGGCAAAAGAGTAACGCTTGATGACCTTTGGAACCATTTCCTTACGGGGTTTTCGTAGTTGTTGTCATTGTTACCCGCTGTCAACATAACAAATAGAATCTAACTTACAATCCCTTAACAATTACTGTAATCAATATCACATCATTATGGTTACAAACAAACTTAATCATGGCATCAAGAAGCGTATCAATTTTTATTTACAAAAACAATTTAGATTGGGTAGTAACATACCTCATCCATCGCACCACAATGAAAACCATGCATTGACAACAACATCTATCTCACTCATACTTAACGACCTCTCTTCACCCCAAGGGAGCTATATGTACAATAATAAACAAATAAAAAGAAAGCCATGATCAATGATAAGGCTATATGTAGTAACAGTAATAAACAAATAAAAATAAAGCCATGATCAATGAACCAGTTATTATGCCGATATCTTCTTATGCCAAGTAACAGTAACTTATGTTTGTATCAGTGGTGTAGTAGTTATTGCAGACTTGTGTTTATGCAGACTTGTGTTCATGCACTAACAGACCCACTATTTGAATTTACCAAAAATCTACTTTATGCTATTGTTCCACACATATTTTGAGATCTGTTTTGAAAAATCTCAACCAAAAATTGGGCCTATTATGTTAAACATTGTGCAAAATTCAGTCAACAATGGCCAAATTAATGCTCTTATGAAAGGCATTACGAGATATAAACAGCCTAATATATATAATTCTCATAAAGCATCTTTGCACATCTGAGTTAATAATGCAAGCTTTGATATGTAGATTTCAAAGCTTAGGTATATCGAAAAGGCACAAGACTAGGCTATGAGAGTACAATCTAAGAACCAGGTTATTGTGACTTTTGTGACTATGTAAATGCTTGTGCTATCTAAACAGACTTGTGTTTATTGCAGACATGTGTTTATTGCAGACTTGCAGTTGACTATGTTTCAATCACTATCTTGCAAGTTACACTAATAATCAAACAACATAACTAAGACCACGAATGAAGACAGCAAAAAGTAGAAAAAAGCACAGCCAAACACACTGACAGGAACTGAGCACAGCAGCAGGCACTTAACCCAAACATTCCTTTGCAGCAGAATATCAAATTTGCAGACCCTAATATCAAACCCGACCCTACTGACACCCCTAGATAGAATGAACTTTTGTAAGGTAGAGATGCTCATCTAACAACTTAACTATGTAACTAACATGGAAACTGTGATGAGATTTTAAAATGATATGCTCTTTTGTCGAAATGTTACTGTTAATACTAGTAATGATATTTAACAAGTACTTACTGTATTTGGGAAGTCATCATGTTGATATTTCAGCACAAAGTCAAGCACCCATTTCATGACATAGAATCCACACTCCCAAGCGTCCTCTTGCTTATTTACAACAGGAAACTCCCAACTCAAAGGACCAACAACACTAAGAAAAAGACAAAATAAGCAACAATTTGTATTAAATATTACAAAAACATAAGTGAATTCAATATCAACTTAAGAATATTATTACCGTTCCAGATGTTTAACAAGATAATAGTCTTTCTTGGTTCTCTTTTTTTTCCACTTATAAGAATCCAAAATGAATCCCTTTCCATGCTTTGGGCAAATAATGAGAAGAGCATAATGACCACTGTACATGTGTAAACAATTTGTTATTGTATAAAGCAAGTAACTTTAAAACGATATAAAGATGAAGATGGTACCATCTTACCTCTATAGATACGGTGCCAAAAAAAAATCATAACCCGAAATCGCACAATTTAATGCTTCTGTCAAGTAAATAGAAACACCAATGTTCGTGTCCATATGCGTATCTGCTGTTAGCATTTAATTTATGCTAGTTAGGAAGTGATGGTCATTTGTTATCTAGTACTTAAGTGTTATGTATAATATTTACTTAAAATAGTGGGCTTATGGCATTAGTATAACTTGTAACATAAGTATAAGTACAATACATTCACTAGCCCACTCAAAGTTCTATCTAAAAGCCCATCCAAGCCCATGGATGTTGTTGTGTCATATTTAACGCACACACACACTCTGTATTATGGGTACCTCACTTTAAACATTAGAAAAGAGTGTGTGTGTGTGTGCAAAGTACCACAAAAGTCATTGTTTGTTTATCTTCCAAAGTTAATAAACATTTGACTTGAAATTTACCATATGATCCATACATCTACTCTATTGTTCTTTACATTTGTGAGTGTCATCGTGATTGTGTTTGTGTGATAAAGAAGCTACTCGTGGTCTACAAGTGGTATACAAGAGCCAATCAACAAGGTAGGAGTTTGTTTCTATTCGATCTTTGTTCATCAAATACCCAACATCCTCGTTTTTTTTGCTTCATAAAAGGTGTGTTGTGTTTTTCTGGGAATCGAATAGCAAAAAAAAAAACCATGAGTAAAGTTGTGTTGTTTAGTGATTTAACGAGATGGGTAGTTATGGTCTCTTAGTTTTCTAGTCGATTCTTACTTTTCAAGGTTGGATTTTCTTTTGTTGTTCTAAGTTCTAGATCAACTGAAAATTTTAATGGTTGGATAAGTTGTGTTTTTTTGGAATATAGTGGTTATTTTATTTGGAATAATCATTGTGTAAATGAATTATTGGTCCAAGTTGACTAGTTGGTGAAAGGTGTCAGGGAAGTTGGCAAGTTGGTGAAAGTGGTCAGAGAAAATCTTTCAAGATAAGGCAACAAGTGGGCCCTTCGGAATTGCTGCTACCTCTCGCAAATCAGTCAGTCTTTCGAAATTGGGACTACTTTCGAAATTGACAAAGTCTGTCGCATTTCAGGCAAAGTCTCGAAATTGCAACTGTCTTCGCAATTGCTACATTTCTTCGCAATTGGTACTGGTCTCGCAATTGGTGCTTGTCTCGCAATTCTAACTGGTTTTCACAATTCAAGCTGATTTCGCAATTGGAGCTGGCCATCGCAATTCCTGCATCCTTTCGCAATTGGTGCAATTTTTTGCAATTCAAACTGATCTCGTAATTCATGCTGGTTTCGCAATTGGGGTGTATTTTTCGCAATTCCATCAGATTTTAGGAACTTTCGGATTTGTCACTTCTGACCCTCGCAATTGTGATTAAATGACTTCAAAGTTAAATAACTTTTAAGGATTTGATTCGAACGTAATTTCGTCAACTCAAAAGTGAACTCGGTATTTTAGCACTTGTATAAGTGTGTAAAATACTTCGACAAACCACTGGTACAAATATTACCTTTCATCACACCCAAAATGCGTGACTTTATGCATATAGTCATACACGTTTTTTTGGGTGTGTGTGACAAAAAGTCGCGCCACCGTAGGTATCATATGGTCACATTGTTTAGTTTGTGGCCGTTTTCATTGAAAAAGAGTGACCAAAACCCGAATATGTGTGACTAATTAGGCACAAGTTTTGTTGGATTCATCAGTATGCGTGACTATTTCCCATCCTATGGCCACATGAAAATATAATAAATGTGACGTTTGTGATGATTTAGTCACACAGCGTGTGTTGTTTTTTTCTCGTTAGTCACATACAATTTAAAAAACAGTGGCCAAAAGTGTTAATAAGTGTGACCATATGCTGTTTAAAGTGAAGAAATGTGTATTTTGTGTGACTATTGATCATCCAATGGTCACATGAATTCTTAGTTTGTGTGGCCTTTTGTAATATTTAGTCATACAAAGCATGTTTGTTTTGGGTATTTAGTCACATACAATTAAGCATAAAGTGGCCAAAAGTGTTAATAAGTGTGACCATATGCTGTTTAAAGTGAAGAAATGTGTATTTTGTGTGACTATTGATCATCCAATGGTCACATGAATTCTTAGTTTGTGTGGCCTTTTGTAATATTTAGTCACACAAAGCATGTTTGTTTTGGGTATTTAGTCACATACAATTAAGCATAAAGTGGCCAAAAGTGTTAATAAGTGTGACCATATGCTGTTTTAAGTAAAGAAATGTGTATTTTGTGTGACTATTGATCATCCAATGGTCACATGAATTCTTAGTTTGTGTGGCCTTTTTTAATATTTAGTCACACAAAGCATGTTTGTTTTGGGTATTTAGTCACATACAATTAAGCATAAAGTGGCCAAAAGTGTTAATAAGTGTGACCATATGCTGTTTTAAGTGAAGAAATGTGTATTTTGTGTGACTATTGATCATCCAATGGTCACATGAATTTTTAGTTTGTGTGGCCTTTTGTAATATTTAGTCACACAAAGCATGTTTGTTTTGGGTATTTAGTCATATACAATTAAGCATAAAGTGGCCAAAAGTGTTAATAAGTGTGACCATATGCTGTTTTAAGTGAAGAAATGTGTATTTTGTGTGACTATTGATCATCCAATGGTCACATGAATTTTTAGTTTGTGTGGCCTTTTGTAATATTCAGTCACACAAAGCATGTTTGTTTTGGGTATTTAGTCACATACACTTAAGCATAAAGTGGCCAAAAGTGTTAATAAGTGTGACCATATGCTGTTTAAAGTGAAGAAATTTGTATTTTGTGTGACTATTGATCATCCAATGGCCACTTGAATTTTATGTTTGTGTGGCCTTTTGTAATATTTTGTCACACATCGAATTAAACAAAGAGTGACCAATAATGTTGATAAGCGTGTCAATAATACGTGACTGCATCTTTTAGTCACAGGGTTATTACTGGTATTTTTAAGTTAGTACTGTTGGAGCAGAGTTGCTACTGCTAGTACTATTCTAGTGCTGCTGGAATGAGTATATTATTATATATATATAACAGAATCATAAACAAAAAGAAATTTGAAATTGAATAAAACTCGAATGTATATAACTGAACAGAATATACAATTGTAATGTCGTACATAATCAAATTCTCAAGTACCATAATTTAAAGACTTTTGACTCTTCGCCGGCCTAGCTTGCTTTCGGGCTTCAATAGAGACATTACTTTTGCGCTTCGATGGTGCTGTTGGTCCACAGTTGTTGTCACTTTTCTTTTGCATTGTAGTTGGTAGTGTAACCTGTAGTAACAAAAGACGCTTGTATCAAACATTGAATTATATATCAAGAATTATATATATGTACGTTGAAAAAACACATGTATGTACCCAAAGCAACGATATTTGATTTCTTTAAGTGCCACAGTTTGCAGTTAAATGGCTTAAAAAAAGAATTTTTGCATGTACATATCAGAAATTATTTAAACAAAAGAATAACAAGAAACATGTTGAAATACATACTGTTGGCAGTGCTAGGATCCTAGACACACGATTAAGGTGGTTAAACCCTCTAACTTTGTGTGTATGATATGTTGTGTTAAAATGATTAAGTGCGCGGAATTCACTCAACCAAACTTAGAAGGTTGTGTATGTTATGGAAATGGAATTGTTATATTTGTTAGTTAGCAATGAACACATAAAGATTATCACCAAACGATTCAATATTATTAAAGATAATAATACGAGTGACCTTGAAATATCACTAGGGTTACAACCTTGAATCTTATGTTTTTATCACTTGTGATATATTTGTGTTTTGTTCTAACAGTTATATGTTCTTACTTCTATGTTCTATATCTTAACACACTTGACAACTCTACACTAAATATCACAACTAAGATCTCTTTTATAGTCAAAAGATCTTTACATATTGCTTAAAGTCTTGGCCGACTTACTTTGTTAACTTATCCTATTTGAGTGTCAGTACATCAGATACAACATGTATCTATGTATACAACTTGTTAACTAAGCACATGGAGTAAGATATTATCTACCGTATATTGTTGACCAAAATACAATAAATATCTTTTCGATCTTATCCTTTCATCAGCAGAGTGTTCACTATCAGCAGGAACAATTTAT
This sequence comes from Artemisia tridentata subsp. tridentata, assembly GCA_021014915.2. Classification (NCBI taxonomy): domain Eukaryota; kingdom Viridiplantae; phylum Streptophyta; class Magnoliopsida; order Asterales; family Asteraceae; genus Artemisia; species Artemisia tridentata. The sequence goes on along the minus strand of CP139506.1, from coordinate 35,091,581 downwards.
CGTTATCAGCAGAATCAATCAGCAGAATGCTAAGCCTATCAGCAGAGTCATTTATCTCTATCAGCAGAGTGAAATGTTCTATCAGCAGAATCAACATTATCAGCAGAAACCATTTTGCACTAGCAGCAGAATTACGCTTAGAGTATTTCTTGGATTAGAACCCGATATTAAACATCTTGAATATTTAATTCCCAACAATCCTCCCCTAAACATGTGAATCCTTTCAAACATGTTTCTGAATTAAATCTTGGATTGAAGATCTTTCAAACACTTATGTTCTTCAAGATTGAATATCTTCTCAGTAATTCATAAACTTTGCTCTTCTTTGACTTTAACTATATCAAAACATATTGAACCAATCTTGGACTAAAAGATGGTGCAATTTCCTTGGATGGAGGAATTATAAGAGGCAATGATGTTGTGTATCTTGGATGCTTGTTTCAACAAGTGAAATCATCTAACCAGCATGTCTTTGAAGTGAAATTGAAACTTTTCTTCGTTTGATCTAGATAGAACTTTCTCCTTTGGAATGTTCTTGTCATTTTCAACCTCCTCATCATCTTGTATGCTCTTGTCTTCTCCTTCCTTTTATTGGATTATCTTCCTTTTCTGGGCCATTATTTCCTCCCCTGAGATTGTTACCTCCCCTGAAGCAAATAACTTTTGTTTCATCCTCCCCTTGTTTGGAAGATCTCACTATGTACCAAAATATATCTTTCCGTATCATCTGATTCAGCATTTAGAACTTGTTGTCAGACAATGTTGTACATGAAGCCATCAATTCCTTAAGAGTTTAAGTTACTGCCCTCATCACTTCTAGGTGTGTTAACTCCTATGAGAGGTGAATCAGTGGACATTTCGATTCATGATCCATTAATGAATGGTTTTTGTGAATCCTTGAAAATCCTTTTAAGAAATCATTTGACGTAGCAGTATGTTCATGAATTTTAGAATTGAAAAATCATACTACTTTCAACCATTTTGAAGGAATCAAGTGTATAACAGACACTTAATTAGCATTTCGGTTTAAAGCAACCTCTGGTTGTGTGAGAACCAATATTTTTCAGTTATAAATAACTGCCTGTGTGCAGATAAACTCATTCAAAGAGCTTTCCTGACAGGGTTTCCAGCTCATAGTAATTGTTACCTCTAACACAAGTGTTAAATTCACTTTTACTAGCTGTTCTTTCTATCAGATGTCCTCAGACTTGCACATTATACTTAAAAGTATAAAATGATAGAAAGTGAGTTGTATCAGTTACTATCTGATCAACTAAGTCATCAATTCAAAGTGAAATATCATAACTAGATTTCAAGAAAGAAGTTTTAAGGAGCTTTAAAGTCCCAAACTCAGTCCATCATAAACCTATTATGGTCAGCAGCTAATATCTCAATTCTGCTATTTCCATTTCACTTGAAAACATCCTTTGTGTTCACATATTCATACCTGAAATTGTTAGTCGAAAACCAAAAGAACAAAATACACAGTACTTGTCTTACATTAGAATAATCATAAGACCAACTATATGAATAACATAATTTAAATTTGTACTAGCAGCACCTTGTGTGCTTAGCAGTACCTTATGATACATTAGCAGTACCTTATAAATCCTGAAGTACCAACAAAGATTTATTTACAAAAACACATTATTTGAAAAATTTAGAGATTAAGCATTACAATACTTGCTACCAAGTACTGAAACCTTGAAACATCAAAACCTTTTGTTAGCAGATCTGCAAAATTATATTCTGAAGCAATTTTAAGAACTTGAATTAATCTTTTCTCATTGCAGTCTCTTATAAAGTGATGTCTAATTTCAATGTGTTTTGTTTTAGAATGTTGCACTGGATTTTTAATAATACAAATTGTACTACTATTATCAATATGAATAACAGTGTTTAAGAAATTGTACCCATAATCAAGGAGTTGGTTTTGAAGCCATAGAACTTGACTAGAGCAACTTGCATCAGCTATGTATTCAGCTTCAGTTGTTGAATTTGCCACACTTGTTTGCTTCTTACACTGCCATGAAACAAGTCTACACCCAAGGAATTGACATCCTCCAGTTGTTGACTTTCTGTCCAAGCTAGCACCAGCATAATCACTATCCGAATATGCTACCAAGTCAAAAGGAGATTCTCTAGAATACCATATACCCAACCTTGGTTGACCTTTGAGATATCTAAAAATTCTCTTGACTGCAGTTAAATGAGAAACCTTTGGAGTAACTTGAAATCTTGCACAAACACAAACAGGAAACATGATATCAGGTCTAGATGATGTAAGGTACATCAAAGAGCCTATCATAGATCTGTAATTGTGTACATCTACATTTTCTCCATCTTCATCTTTCAGAAGGTGCTTCTCAGAGTCCATTAGTGTGCTTGCTATTTTTGAATCAGCAAATTGAAATTTTCTAAGTATCTCTGCAACATATTTTTCTTGACTAATAAATATGCCTTCAGATGATTGCTTAACTTGCAAACCCAAAAAGAATGTAAGTTCTCCCATAGAACTCATCTGAAACTTATCTTTCATAAGCTTCTCAAATTCTAAACACATATCTTTCCTAGTAGATCCAAAGATAATGTCATCCACATACACCTGCACTAACAGAAGATCCTTCTTGTGCTGTTTGATGAACATTGTCTGATCAATCTTTCCTCTTTGAAATCCATTTTCTAATAAGTAGGAAGCTAGTGTTGCATACCAAGCTCTTGGTGCCTGATGAAGGCCATAGAGAGCTTTCAATACTCTGTACACTTTGTTTGGATGTAATGGGTCAATGAAACCTGGAGGTTGTGAAACATACACCTCTGGTTCAATTTTACCATATAAAAATGCACTCTTGACATCCATTTGGTAGACTGTGAAGCCTAAAAATGAAGCATAAGCTAGAAACAGCCTAATTGCCTCAATCCTTGCTACTGGAGCATAAACCTCATCATAGTCTATCCCTTCTTCTTGTGTATACCCTTGCGCTACTAATCTAGCTTTGTTCTTGATCACTATTCCCCTTTCATCCCTTTTGTTCTTAAAAACCCATCTAGTGCCAATTACCTTCACACCTGTAGGTAAATCAACTAGCACCCAAACCTTTTGAATCTTGAACTGAAGAAGCTCTTCTTGCATAGCCTCTAACCAGCTTGAATCATCTATGGCTGTAAGAATTGTCTTTGGTTCAACTTGTGAGAGAAAACATACAAACAAGCAAGAGTTTAAAAGCTCATGCTGTTTTGAAGCATAAAGGGCATCAAGAAGCCCTTGTTGGTCTGAAGACATCAATTGTTGTCTTGTCTTCACACCTGACTGTATATCTCCAATCACATTTTCCAGGGAATGAACTTTGTGAATTCTTGATTGTGGTGTAGTAGGAACTTGATAATTTGATGGAAGATTGTTGAAATCCACCTCATTATCTGAGAATTCTGCTTCTTTTATTTCTGAAGGACCAGCAGCTGAGTCATTTGGCCGAACAGCAGAATCAGTAAGCTTATCAGCAGAGTCATCAGCAGAAACAGATACACTACCAGCAGCAACAGAAATACTACCAGCAGAAACACTTTGTTGTTCCTGAGTTCCATATTCTTTACTTTCATCTTCAACACCTTCTTTAGCTTTACTAAAAGAAGATTCATCAGTTGTCGAAGTTGATTTCACAATTGAACTTAACCATATTGGCATTATCACATCATTTTGATCTTTCTCTAACTCTGCCTCATTTGTTGTATAAGAAGCTGCAAAATCATTAGTTTCTGCAACAAAAGGCACATAATTCATTGAATTTGTTAGATACTCTAGATCAAATAGCCATTTTGGTCCTTGACCTTCTACATTGGATTTGTTTTCTAAAAACTCCACATGTAGATTTTCTTCTACTATTTCTTTTCTTGTGTTGTAAACTCTAAATGCTTTGCTATTAAGAGAATAACCAACAAAGAAACCTTCATCTGCCTTACCATCGAATTTTCCTAAATGGTCTAAGGTATTGAGAATTGTCACATGACATCCAAAAGGTCTAAGAAATCCTATTGCAGGAGTTCTACCATTAAAAAGTTCATATGATGTCTTATTGTGAGGCTGCACAACTAAAACTCTATTTGAACATAGCAAGCAGTGTTGACTGCCTCTGCCCAAAAATTTATTGGTAGCTTAGAATCAGCTAACATTGTTCTAGCAGCTTCAATTAGTGTTCTCTTCTTTCTCTCAACTACACCATTCTGTTGTGGTGTTCTAGCAACACTAAATTCTCTCTTAATACCTTTTTCTTTGTAGAAATCATCCATAACTCTATTCTTAAACTCTGTCCCATTATCACATCTAATGACTTTCACTTTCTTGCTTACTTGATTTTCTATCTGTGTAATGAAGTTCTTAAGGATGCTTGATGTCTCATCCTTAGTGGCTAAAAAGAAAACCCATGTAAATCTACTATAGTCATCAGTAATAACTAGACAATATCTCTTATGCATTATGCTCATCACTGAAACAGGTCCAAATAAGTCCATATGTAGCATAAACAAAGACTGATTGATAGAGTTAAAAATCTTGGGCTTACAAGTGGCTTTGTGTTGTTTGCCTTTTAGACAAGCAATGCATGTTTGATCATTTTCAAATCTTTTGTGAGGTAAACCTCTTACCAAACCATTCTTAACAATTTTATTTATGGTTTTGAAGTTAATATGACCAAGCCTTCTATGCCATTTCATTGATTCATCCAATGTGGCCTTTGTAACAAGACAAGTTAAATTCTTTTTAGGAATAATATTCTTCATGTCTACACTGTACATATTGCCCTTTCTAGGAATTCTAAGAAGTACTTGACTTTCATCAGGCATCTTAAAATCAGGAGAAAGAACAAGACATTCAGTCTCACAGAAAAGAACATTATTCTTTTTGTCACACATTTGTGAAACACTAAAAAGATTATAATTTAGCTCTTTTACATAGTACACATCTTCAAAATCTAAATTTCCGGTTTTGATTGTACCTTTACCAGAAATTTTGCCACGAACACCCCCTCCAAAGGTAACATATCCTCCATTGAAAGCTTCAAAATCTGAGAGATAAGACATGTTTCCTGTCATGTGCCTTGAACATCCACTATCTGAGTATCCTTGATCCTCTTCCTGATCATTTGAATATTCCTGCACACAAATAAGAGTGTTAGTTTCTTTTGGGGATCCAAGCCATTACTGACTTGGATCTGCCTCTTGCATCAATATAATTGAATCTTTTTAGGATAGTTGATGCAACATTGGATTTGAGAATCCAACATGCTGAGGCCTTAATAGCATTTGCCCTATTTCCCTTAGCAGCAGAATGAACCACACGCTTATCAGCAGAATCTGCTAACTTTGTAGTTCTACCCTTTGGTTTCCAAACTAGTTTTTGGATCACTGCCTTTGTTTGAATGGGCCTTAGAACAGTTGTTGGTGCATGTTTGAAAAATGCTTTTGCACCCTTAGCTGTTGATTTTGGGTTAATAGTCATAAATGGTCGAGCAGCAGGAACAAATTTTCTAGCAGCAGGATCATTTGGTCTATCAGCAGGATCAGATTTTGAGATAGACTTGTTTTTGACTACTCTGGGGTTTGATTTCTTAGAACTAGAGTGAAAGTGAGATTTAGGTGTTTGCCTTTTGTGGTTCACTCTATGGTTTCCATACCCAGTTACCCATTGGTTGCAGAAAGCTGCAAGATGGTCAAAACTACCACATGTGTAACAAGCTTTATTATAAAAAGCAAAGTCATCACCTAATTGGTTAGACTTGAGGTTGTTCTAATTCCTCTGGTTACCTCTGGGCTTGTTGGTGGTTCTATATTGCTCACAATATCTAACTGGTTGCCTAACATGCTTAATGTTTGATTTAGGCCTATCAGTATTGTGTTTGACTACCTTAGAAACACTTGTTTCTACTTTCTTAACCACTTCAGGTTTAGACATAACCTGTTCTTCTTCATCATCATCACTATCAGTTGTACACTCTTCAACAAATATAGTTTCTCCTTTCTTAGCAAAGGACACCTTGTCCTGATAAAGTAAAGTTTTATCTAAACTTTTACTTATCTTTGCTACCTTAAGACTCTTACTAGTCTTAGAACCATATTCCATGATTGGTTCTTGAAACTCAGCTAAACCTGTATGTGCTAGGTCAACACCTAGAGGTGAAAGAACACCTCTATATGGTGGAGGGACAGTTTTGTAACCTACACCTGAATTAGCTTTATCAATTACCTGAGCTTCCCAAATCTTATTCATTCCTTCTAAGGCATGTGCTAGAGTATCTATAGTTACCTTAACATTTTCTTTTTCAGTTTTGACTTCAGATAACTGTCTACTTTGATCATTAAGTAATTCATCTCTAAATGCTATTCCTCTTTTTAAAGCATTCAAGTCATCAATGAACGTAGATTCATTCTTTTTATAATGTAGAATCTGTTTTTCTAAAACTCCTACACACCTCTTATGATTAGCTAAATTATGAAGGGCATCAATTAACTCTTCTCTAAAAGCATCAAATCTTTTTTTAATGTCTTCATAATTTTTAAGATTAGGACATGAATTAGTACAAGTAGGAATGGTATCTACCTCTGAATCAGAAGAAGCCATTAGAGCAATCTCATCGACAACAAGAGCAGCATTTGGTGGTGCATCCTCTTCAGTAGCCATAGAGCTCCAATCATATCCAATACCATCAATAGCCAGCATAGCCTTTGGCTCTTCCACCAGTACTTCCTTATTCCTTTCTTGTTTATACCAAGTGTTCCTATTATCCTGCTTCCTTGGGCTTCTACATTCTTTAGCAAAATGTCCCAACCTATGACAGTTAAAACATTCTACTTTCTTCTTATCGAACCCAGCAGTATCATTACCATTTATGGTAATTTGCTTTCCAGTTTTCTGCCAAAACTTCTTAGCCCTCATGCTAAGTAAAGCAACTTGCCACTTAATATCCATCTCTTCAAATCATCACCATCTACCTGCTCAAGGTCTTCATGATTTAGAGGAGAACCACTAGCT
>CP139506.1:34951589-35084457 GCA_021014915.2 Artemisia tridentata subsp. tridentata | reverse complement strand
TTTAAGTTAGAAAGTATTTCAGAAGATCTAACATGGCACGCAACAAGGAGGATAACAGATGGTGTTTTACCATAGATGAAAAATTCCCCGAAATTGCTGAAGATCCAAGAAATCTACGGCTAGGAATATCGGCTGATGGGGTTGACGTCAACTCAGGAAATAGGCATCACAGTGTATGGCCAGTTTTATTTGTCATATACAACCTTCCTCCATGGTTGTGTATGAAAAGAAAGTTTATCATGCTTTCGGTATTGATATCGGGATACCCGGGAAATGATATCGATGTATTTTTAGAACCGTTGGTTGATGATCTGCATACCTTATTCGAGGAAGGGGTTGATACATACGATGCTTCTAAAAAAGAAAACTTTAATCTGTGTGCCGTTGTGTTATGGATGATAAATGATTACCCTGCACTTGGTACATTATGTGGCTGCCCATACAGTGGATTCAAAGGTTGTATAGTATGTGGGAAAGATACACACTGTGTTAGACTTTCCGCCTCATCCAAGCAAAGTTATGCTGGATACAGACGATATCTACCATACAACCATCCGTTCAGAACGCAAAGGAAGGCGTTTAATGGACAAGAAGAACCACGTCATGCTCCAAATCCATTGACCGGGGAACAAATATACAACGAGGTACAACATATTGAAAATAAGTGGGGAAAAGGAAAAACCTCGAAAAAACCAAGATCAAGATACCAGAGGCATAGGTGGGAAGATTAAAAAGCAGAAAAGGAAAACAACAGAAGAAGAGGGTAGTTCAAGCCAAGCAAATGAAGCATATTGGAAGAAATTCAACATTTGGTATCGAAAGCTAAGGTATTGGAGGCATCATTCTGTTCCGCATTGTATTGACTTCATGCATGTAGAAAAGAATGTTGGTGAGAGTCTACTCGAAACTTTGCTGAATGTTCCTGGAAATACAAAAGATGGAATGAATGCTCGACTGGATCTGGAAGAGTTGGGGATAAAAGAAGAGTTGTTTGCTAGGCAAGAAGCAGACAAAACAACACTACCTCCAGCAGGTTACACATTAACGAATGCTGAAAAAGACATCTTTTGTGAAACGTTAAGCAACATCAGGGTACCACAAGGCTATTGTTCAAAATTCTCTAGTTTGGTCAGCCTAAATGATAGGAAGCTCATTGGCCTTAAATCGCATGACTATCACATGCTAATGCAAGAGTTTTTACCCATTGCTATACGTTCAGTCATGCACCCGCCCACACGATATGCTATTATCAGGTTTTGCTTTTTCTTTAAATCTATATGTAGGAAAGAAATCAGGTTGCAAGAACTAGATAAGATGCAAGAAGAACTTGTTGTTACATTGTGCCTACTCGAGAAATTCTTTCCTCTGTCATTTTTTGATATTATGATACACTTGACTGTGCACCTAACTAGGGAGGTAAAATTATGTGGTCCCATATGCTTTCGGTGGATGTATCCCTTCGAAAGATGTATGAAGGTTATTAAAGGACATGTGCGAAACAGAAATAGACCAGAGGGATGCATTGCCGAGGAGACTATCGTGGAAGAAACAATAGAGTTTTTTAGCGAATATCATAAAACCATGAAAACTATTGGTATCCCAGCTGATAAACATGTAACCAATGAAGATGAGGACGGAAAGCCATTGTCGGCCGGCAAACCAAGTGAAGTTTCCGAAGAATCCTTTCAGAAAGCACATTTGTATGTAATACAAAATACAGATGAAATTCAACCGTATATCGAGTAAGTATTACTAACACATGTCGATTTCGTTGCTTAAAATGTTCTATCAAATATAATAATCAAAGACATTTATTTGTTTCAGACGACACAAGGAAGTTTTGAAAGGAAAAAGCCCGGGTAAAAAAATGGCATTGCTGGAGAATGAGCACAGTAAATCTTTTGCTAAGTGGTTACTCGAAGAGGTAATTACTTGTATGTTGTTTATAATTGTTTGTTTGTTGCTATCATCATAATTGTCCCTCCTGTATATGACATTAGATAGAGGTCGACCAGCACACCATTTCATTATCCCAAACACTCCTATTCTTTAATTGTTTGTTTGTTGTTCCTGCAATTTAAAGGTAATATATACTTGTAATGAAATTCAGGTTGAGAGAGAGTTAGCGATATCCAATGATAGTGTATCAGAAACTGTGAGGTGGATATCATTTGGACCACGCGCCAGCGTAGTGAAATACGAGGCGTATAACATCAATGGGTATACATTTCGTACGAAAAGTAATGATGGCATAGTTTACCAGAACAGTGGGGTTAGTGTTGAGTCAGTAGATGTGCAAATATCCAAAAAAGAAGTTGCAACCACTACTAGAAAAAGGGCCTTTAATGACATGCTTTTTATGACACACACAATATAATGACACGTAAAATTGTAAGTCATAAAAAAACTGTCATAAATTGTAAAATTGAAGGCTAGACGACAAGCATTTTTGTATGTCATAAAATTCGTGTCTATCTCTCAAATTTTTTAAAAAACACGGATCACAAAAGCTTGAAAACTTTCAAATTTTTTAAAAAACACCGCCTCTCTTTCCCATTTTAATAAAAGATCAGATCTTATCTTAAGATCTATCTCCCTCACTACACAGCCTCACCCACTCTCCTCCTTCTCTCTTGATAACCGCCTCTCCACCGCCTCATTTCACGGCCACCACACCATCACGAGTTGCCACCATCATCCATTTTTATTGAAGGTTCATGGTTGTGGTGTCATTTGGGGTTTAAATCATGGTCTTTGGCTCATGTAATAGGTAAATCCTTAATTTGTGTTTGTTTGTCTTTCTGTCCAATTTAATATTCTATGGGGTTTGCTTAGATTTCACAAGTTTAATAATTTTGTGTCCCTTTGTTGCAAAGATTGTAAATTTTTTGTTGGATTCTTGGTTTAATGAATTTGGTTTTGATTATTATAGGTCATGATTATGTGTAAAAATAGATTTTTGGTGTGCTTTGAGGGTGCTTGCTGATATAGTTGCGAGTGGTTTCGTTGCATTTTGGTAATTCAGTATTTGTTCCATATGGTTTGTATTTATGGAATGGTAATACGTATCTATGCATGTGAACATAGTTGGTCATAAGATGGTTATTGTTGTGCAACATTGTTTTGTGTTTGCCGTTTTCTGAATTGAGTTTATCCTGTTAAAGGCTTTGTCGAATTGCCATAAACTTATGTCCTTCAATTGTCGCCTATGTGGGCCTGATTACAACAACCTTACATTGATTTGTGGCGGTTAGCGTGTTTGTGGATCCCTAAATCCATTGTGGCGGGGCAGCCTCCTAGGTTTGCAGCCATACTTTGTAGCAGCGCTTTCGGCATATTAGATAAGCCTGGATGTGATGGCTATGAACAAACTTGATTAAAGTTGTGTGCGTCCATGTCTTGGCAAGGCAGATTGATATGTTTGCAGCCATGCCGGATGTTTTGTGTGTGGGAAAATTTGCACACCATGAAAGTTTTTTCGATTTTCAATCCGTACTAATCCGGATAATGTTTTTCGGATGGGCTATGATGATTGTAAATCATGTAATTTTAATCCTTTAAGTGGCAAAAATCACCTTCATATAACACATATAAACACACTGACAGTACATGTTAATTTAGATGTTTCCACTTTTGTGGGATCGACTAGATGTTAACTTATCTTTTGCTAAAACGCCTAAGGTCTGTTAATAAAGCTTTACTCTTTCTAGCCCTTTCGGATATGCTATCTCGTTGCAATTACTTGGGATGACAGTGGTAGTAAAGGAATATCAAAGGTCATTTAATTATTTGCTTGCTTAAAATTTTAAAATATTAGGCCCGTGAATAAATAAAAGCTATTGATCTTTACTTCTTTGACTTGCCGGCTTCATTTTGTCTACTCTTTTGACAATTATATTATAAACATTTGGTCAAAATTCAGATGCTTCAGCAGCCATCCCATTTCTATAATTTCTAAGATGTTTTCATATTTCGGTTTATACATTGTGTTTACAGCGTTGCTTATGCCTTTCAAGAGTAACAATACTTGAGCTTTGATCACGTGTTAAAACACTACAACTGAATCAGCAAATACGATTGGGATTCCAATGGCTCCAGGAGGCGGTGTTTGTAAAGATGTTATTGAGTCTCACCCTAAGACTTTAAAGTATGATGTGGCTACAACAAAAACGGATAAAAGTGTTACAAGGATAGCTACTGGAGTAAGCGGAAAACATGGAATGCAATCAACAAATGGTGTTCATGAGCTTCTTGAATGCCCTGTGTGCTCCACGCTGATGTACCCTCCGATTCATCAGGTTTGTTTTTACACAGTGTATCATCTAATCGGCGACTTGCTTGCACTTCATAATATCCAAGTACATATACAAAATGTTTAGAAGTATAGTAAATAAAATTCAGTAGATCAAGAAAATTAGAATATAGATGTATATAAGTGACAACTTGATAATTCCAAGCACGTTGTTTGGCCATACGTTTGTATAGGAAATCAGACGCAGGCTGATATAGAATACCACATCTAACTCTTGGGGGTTGTCGGTTTGAAATGTGTTTGATTAACTAGGGTTAATTGCTCGTAAAAGGAACCTACTTCTAACCAGTTTCAACTCTAGGGAAATACATTTTGAATCAACATTTAAGGGCCTATGAGTATGATATAAGTTTAGTAAGAACAATTGCTCTTTAAACTGCTTTTTATTAACTGTAGTACACCTTTTGTTTGTATTAAACAGTGCAAAAGAACATATAACAAAGAACTGTGTTCTTCTGAAATGTACAGTAAATGTTTGCCATGGTCTTGTACTCAGTATTACTTTGAAGTAACAAGTGCTTGACATGAAGTGTTGGTTTCTTTCAGGGGCTTTTATATGGAGGGAATGATACGTTATTGGAATCAACGGGCCTCAATGGACAAGTAAGTTTTGATTCTTATCAAATAAGCACACTTCACATACTTAATTTTTCTACGCTTTCTAATAGAGCTTATATGCTGTTTTTGGCATGTTTAAAAGTGTTTGGTTTCTGTTTCTTTTCAACATTTATAAGTGTATGTACTGTGTTTGAATTGAGCTTTAATATCGGCTTATGTGACTTTTGTGGCTTGCACTTGTATTGTACACATTAATGGTCTTTTGCCTAAGCTTATAGCCTTGTGGCTTATTTGTCATGTTTTTGGCTTTCTTGATTGTTGATTATATGAACTCTTGATTGACGTCATGTTATGTGATCATTATTGTTTTCATTTGTGCCTGGTAAACCCACATAGGGTGCGCTTCGTTTGGTTGTTTGCTGCTGTCACAGCCCACCCAAATAGGGTGTTTAACTACTGAATCGTAGCCCCCAACGAGGGGTATAGTGTGCTGCAAAAACCAGCCCAACATGGATGTTTATATGCTCTTCCTTTCTGCACTTATAGGTGTGTTTGTATGCTATTTTTCTGCGCAAAATGGGCATGTTGTATGCTGTGTTTTCTGCCCCAAATGGGGTTTTTCGCTGCTGAATATTCAGCAGCAGCAGGAGTGTTTATTGTTTGCTTATTTTAGCCCCAAGAGGGGTGTTTTACTGCTGGAACGCAGCCCCAAATAGGGGTGTTTGTGTGTTGGTTTTCTGCACTAGTAGGGTGCGTTTTGTTCTGTGTTTGCTGCCCCAAAAAAGGGTGTATTGCTACTGAATTTACAGCAGCACCAAGGGTGCTCGTTGGCTGCTAAAATTAGGTGCGTTTTGTGTGTTTATCAGCTGCAATCACTGCGTTTTGTGTATTAAGATTGCACCTCGTCAGGCTTGTTTGCCGTTTCATTGTTCTGTAGACTGGATATAAAGTAACGTACGTGCTCTTAATTAAAACTTATCGGCTGCTTTGTGTTCATAGGGGCAAAATGGACTTGCTGCTAAAGCAGACCAGACTTCAGTTAGTGGCATCTTACTTGAAGTACTCCAAGGCTAGATATGATGAAATTGTTAAGGAAGTTTCATCTTACTTGAAGAAGGTTGGCTGCTGCTCCTTGATGCCAAATAGCAAACACATTCTATGTAGCTATATATGTTCTACACATTTACCTGTATATCACCCATATATGTTTCTACAATTTTGGAATTTGAAAATAACTTGTAGTTGTATGAAACGCATTGCTTTGATATATATGAAATGCGCTTTTTTGCTATTTGTGTATTTATTTGTATTATGAGATTATCTGTTATTTAATGTGGGGATATTATTAATTTTATAAAAATTATTTTTTTTTTTAAAAATTTGACCCATGACACGCAAAAAAGGGGTTATAAAATAGTGTCATAAAAGTTTGTCGTAAAAGGGTGTCATAAATTCATGACGCGCGAAATGCGTGTCATAAAGCTTTATGACGGGTCGATCAATGACACCAAAAAGCGCGTCATCTGACCCCTTTTATGACACGCAATGCGCGTCATTAAAGGTCTTTTTTCTAGTAGTGAACCATAAGAAAAACATCTTATTATGGGGTTTTACAAGAGATATGGGTACTAGATTACCATTTCAGGCAAATTCCTCTTTTCAAATGTGATTGGGTTAATTGCAAAACTCATGGGGTCAAACGCGATACTCTTGGTTATACGTTGGTAGACCTGAATACTTTCGGCCACAAGGATGATCCGTTCATATTAGCGTCACAAGAAACACAAGTGTTTTATGTGAAAGACCAGGCACAGAAAAATTTGTCCATTGTCTTTAAAACACCTACCAAGAATTACAAAGATACATATGACGAAGTCGATGAGGAGTTTAGTACAGTCATTCACGAGCAAAATGAAAAAATATTGCCACGTGTATATAAAGAAGACTTGGGCAAGGAATCACGAAGTGACTACTATCGAACCGACATTGAAGGTATTGTTATACGAAAATCCAAGTGAAGCATGTCATGCTACATTAAGACTGCTAGTGTAATAGTTAACCCTGCTGGTTGAAGTTAAGACTGCTGCTCAAGGCTAAGTGCAAGGTTACTGCTGGTATTGTAAAGTTAGTAATGTTAGATGAATAGCTGTTTTAGTATTAAATAGTTGTTCCTGTAATTTAGCCTGTTGTAATGGATTTTGACTCAAAAGAGTCAAGCTTTTCAATGGCAATGAAAATTTTTGCGGTTTTCACTGTTATATGTCCACTTGCAGTCAAGCTTTATTGTATTTGCAGTTTCCATTTATCATGTATATGCACTTGCAGGCACTTTAGTAACATGTTACTTCATTATAAAGTTGAAAATTGACTTTAGAAAGTCAAGTAATCTGGTTCCTAGGGGCAAGTAACATACTTACATACTACTGCATTAAACTAGATAGACTATAAAATCCCAGCATTGTAATGGTGCAAATTAAACGAAGAGTCATGACTAACAGTCTGAACTCAAAATATGACTCTATGATTTAGACACCTAAATAAATACTTCATGTGACCATATGTAACATCTTGAATTTAGTCACACAAACACTCAATGTGACTAATATCAAGGTTAATGATAATTGAGTTCACATTTTGCTATACATATTAGTCACATGAATATTTCACAGTGTGACTATTTTCAATGTATTGGTCACATATAATACCCTTATAATGTGGCCATAAACATAATTTAGATGCACATTTGTGGTATGTTGTGACTATTGTATAGCCTATAGTCACATGATTGTGCTAAAATTAAGTGTGACCATACACATTAGGAATAGGTAGGCAAACACACACTTTACTTTAGACACAAATATTAACTTAAATGACCATTTGTATCGAATTATGGTCACACTTAATCATGTATACCTATGGTTTAGTGTGACGATATATGACATTTGGTCACACTGTTCAAGTGTGTGACATATATTTGTCACTTTTAAATGCATATCGTGACTATACTTCAAACTTACTTTTCAGTTGTCACACATTTCAAATTCATATGTGGCTAAATTTTCAACAAAAATTAGCAGTCACGCTTAAATAATGTGTGACAAACTTGAGTATATGATTTAGCCACATACACAATTACTTCGTGTGACCATATATGGATTTTGGTCACACTTTTCAATTGCGTGACATATATTTGTCACATATGTATATATATAGTGTGACTAATGTTTCAACCGTATTTGTATCCGTCACACGTCCCAAATTATAAGTGACTAAAAAATCAAAATTTTTTTACCAGATACGTATAGTCACGAAAATATTCGAATGTGTGGCTGTAGCCTCAGATGTAATTTCGAAATGGTCACACAAGTCGGATCAAGTGTGGCTATTTATTTTATTCTCGTACATTTAGTCACATAAAAAAGCGACTGTGTGGCTGTTCGAAAAACATCATGTGTGACTAAATCCACATTCTGGCGTAGTGAACGGATATCTACCTCTTGTATAAGAGTGTTAGATCTTTTATATAAATTACCAATTTATATAAATTAGATATATTTCTATCTAAATTGATATTTTGCCATAATTTGTATAAATTTTGGTCAAATTAAAATTTCTATAGAAATTGTCATTTTATCTAAATTGTAATTTACATAACCTTTGTCGAAATTGTAAACTTTTGACTTTGTCTTAATTATACTCTAATCAAATTTCGTAACTTTATTTAAATTTGTTTCGTTTATTTATCCTACAACTTCAACGATCATCAACAACAAACCAACGCCTCACAACAACAACAACCAAGTTTAACCTTCAACAATAACATCTCCTATTTTGTTGCAACGATCCTCAATTCACTTTATCATACAATTCTTCAAAGATGACTACACAACAGGACATACATGCCGCAGGTTCAGAAAACCATCCTCCAATGTTAGAAAAAGGTGGTTATCTTCCATGGACGAGTCGTATGAAAAGATACATGAAAACCAAGCCTCAAGGACAAGGTAGACTCCTGATCAAATCCTTAGAGGAAGGTCCATTCAAGCCTCGTCAGATTCAAGTCACAGCTGGGAATCCTGATGCAACACCTCTAATTGAAGCAACCTTCCGGACTCAAACGGAAGAGGAATACACATTGGCAGATTGGAAGCAAATTGAAGCAGATGACATGGCAATGCATTTAATTCAACTTGGTTTACCACAAGAAATATTCTGTGCTGCAGACAGTTGTGAAACTGCTCATGCAATGTGGGAACGAGTCAAAAGACTCTGTTATGGTACAGACATTGGTAAACAAGACGTGGAAAACAAGCTTCTGACTGAATGGGAGAAGTTCACATCCACTCCAGCTGAACAGATTGAATCTTACTACACACGGTTTTGTACTCTAATGAATGAGTTGATCAGAAACAATTTGGCACCTAAACCAATTGTTCAAAACATCAAGTTCATCAACAACCTTCCAGAAGAATGGGGACGATATGTCACTATTGTCAACCAAACTAAGAATCTTCACGATGTAAACTATGATCAGCTCTATGACTTCCTAAAACAAAACCAAGCAGAGGCAAATGAAGTCAGAAAAGAGAAACAAGCAAAACAACAAGATCCTCTTGCACTCATAGTTCAAACACCTACACCTGCAATAGTTAATACACAACCCTCATCATCTTCATCCCAACAATTCATGCAACAACAATATAATCCTCAAACACCGTTCTACCCACAACAACATGTAATCCCACAACAACAATACCCGCAACACCCAGATCAACATGATCAAGATGAGTCAACTGATGCTTTGACTCAAGCTTTTGCTTACCTATCAAAAGCATTCCAAGGACGCTACTCCACACCCACCAACAAAAATCAACGAATCTCATCGAACACTCGCAACAAGCAAATTGCACAGCCGAGTTTCAACATGGGTTAGCAAGGACAGATGGTTGGGGGATATGGGAATCAGCAGGGATATGCTCCAAGATATCAGATGGGTAATCAGAATGCAGGGAAGTATGTTGGTAATCAAATGGGTCAGTTTACAGGGAATCAGATGGGTATAGCTGTTGGTAATCAAAGGGTACAAAATGCTGGGAATCAGTTTGGGAATGTTGCTGCTCAGGGAGCTGGGAATATGAATCAGGGTAATGTGATGAAATGCTTCAACTGTCAGGGTATTGGTCACATGGCTAGGAACTGTCCCAACAAGCCGAATAAGAGGGATCCAGCGTATTTGCAGAAAGCATTAATGTTGGCACAGAAGGAAACGGCTGGGCTTCAGTTGAGTGCAGAAGAGAATGACTTCATGGCTATTATGGATAATTCTGAAGATCAAGAGGACATCGATGCAAACTGCATTTTTATGGCAAATCTCCAGGAGGAAAAGTACGACACAGACTCGAAAGCACCTCCTGCTTTTAACACAAATGTGGTTACTGAGGTACAACCATATGCTACATGTCACAATAATGAAATGTTTGATATGTCACCTCAAAATGAACAGTATCCTGAGACTCCTAATCTCATTTATGATACATACATGGACGAACCAAGTTGTAGTAATACTAATTTGGTAACTCCAGATATGGATCCTAATGAAGAATTCGAGTCACAGCATACTGATAATGATGAGGAAACACGTGCTATGTTTGAATCATTATTGCACAATTGTAGTATGGAAATAGAAAAGGTCAAAAAGATCAATCGCGATGTTAAGGCCGCGAATGACAAATTGACCGCTGAGCTTAAGAGTTATAAGGATAATGAAAAAGCTTTTGATTTTCACAACAAACGTCAGTCAGATCTTGAGGTTAACTTAAGAGATTCTGAGTTAAGAGAGAAACGTTTGCAAATAAAATTTGACACTCTCGATGTTAATTTGAATTTGCAAATCAAATCTCTTAACAAAGAAATTTCTGAACTAACCAACCAGCTTTCAAAACAAAAATCAACTTATTCTAATCTTGAAAAAGAAAAGAAGGAGTTGAATGAAAGGTTTTCAAAACGTGAAAAGGATCTTCAAAAAGAGATTACTGACAAAAAGGAAACCATTGCAAAGTTGGAAGATTTACTTGTAAAAACGGGACATTCTGCACAAACAATTAATTTGTTAATAAACGATAAAAACCCGATTTTACATACAATGAAGAAAGTGGCTATCGGTTATGAAAACCCTTATTATCTCAAGAAAGCTCAGAAAGAACAGAATGTGTTATATGATGGTACTCTTATAAATGATAAACATGATCCTATAGAGGTTCATGATTCAAATAAAACCCATAGACTATAATGAACTTAACAAACTTTCTGGGGTTCATCTTGTTCAAAAAGAGTCACCAATGTTTTTCAAAAAACCAGTGGCTGTCGCAAAACGAATATTTGTCTCAAAACATCTGTCTAACATCGAACAAATGGCATCTAAAAACACTTGTGAAACAAGTGCAGCTAGACTATATTTGGTTGATCTTAAACAGAGAATTGAAACACTTCAAAGTATTGTGGCATCCAAAACAAACAGTAACAACAAAGACTGGTTTTCAAGTTTTCAGACTGAACTAAAAGGAATGTTTGACAAAGACATTAATCCACACATTGCTGCAATCTATGCGGTTGTTCAAAATGTGGAACACAATCTTTTGAAAGAGTCATCAGAATTTGTTAAGGATCACAAATCCTAAGTGAAGGAAGCTAATGAATACTTGGAATGCATAATGAGTTTGGAAAAACAAAATGACTCTCTCTCCTTCGAAGCTCTGTCGACTGACATTATGTCTATTATTTACCAAACATATTCTGCTGAGGATGATGAACGGCTTCAAGCTGAGACTTCCGAAATTGTTGTAAAATATGAAAAGGCACTTGCCAAAATTGAAAAACAAAATGTTACATATTTTAAATAACTTGATACGAAAAAGGAAGAATGCAAGTATGACAAATTGTCGTATGAGCGCTCTTATAAAAACATGCAAGGTCAAATTGATTTTTTGAAGTCTCAGCTTGCAAGTCAAAAAGGGCAGGGTGAGGAAACAAAGGGTATTGCACCATTAACCCCCTTGCCTAATGAGAAACAAAAAGAGAAAGCTGCTGTCGAAACAACGAATGTAATAGCACCTGGCCTTTATAGGATTAGTCTCACTACTGCGTCTGCCTCTACATCTAAAACATATAGGGCGATAGACAAAAGTAAGAAAGATAATCCAAATGAGTCTAGGAATGCTACAACAACAACCTCTCAGGACAACAACAAAAATTCTAATGAGTGTGCCTTACCTTCTATAGGATTAGAAAGCAACTCTAGGAGCAAAAGACAGTCTAGGAGCAATAACAAGAAACCTAGTGTCTCGCCTGTCTCTGAGAGTGCATGCAAGAAAGTAGAAGAACACCATAGGAATTTACCGCTTTCCAAGAAGAAATATATATCATCTAGTTATAATGTTAAGACTCCTGTTTCTAATGCATGTAATGATTCTGATTGTTTAATGCAAAAGAAATCTTTGTCTAAAAATGCTTGTGATGATAATGTTTCTAATAATGTGAAAGAGAATGATATGCCTGAACAGAATAAGGTTCCTTCAGTAACTAGGGCTAAGTCTAGATATATTCGAAGACTTATTGCAAAAGCTAGGAAAACCACTAGCAGCCTATTGCCTAAGGATCACATTAAGTTTTGTGAATGGAAACCAACGGGTAGAAAGTTTGCAGCTATTCTGGGTTATGGAGATCTTCGGTTTGGAAATTACTTGATCACTCGGGTTTACTATGTCGAAGGGTTGGGACACAATCTGTTCTCAGTCGGGTAGTTTTGTGATGCAGATTTAGAGGTTGCTTTTAGGAGAAACACTTGCTTTGTTAGAAATTTGGTTGGAAATGATCTCTTAATTGGGAATCGTGGCACCAATCTCTATGCAATTGACATAAACCAAATGGCCTCTTCATCTCCTATTTGTCTCATGACCAGGGCAGGCGAAACAAAATCCTGGTTGTGGCATAGACGTTTGTCCCATCTTAACTTTGACACCATAAACAAACTTGCCAAAGACAACATCGTCTCCGGTCTCCCAAAGTTTAAATACACCAAAGAACACCTATGTCCATCTTGTGAGCAAGGCAAGAGCAAAAAGGCAACATTCAAACCTAAACCCGTACCTAGTTTGGTTGATAGGTTGCATTTGCTGCACATGGACTTATGTGGCCCAATGAGAGTTCAAAGCATAAATGGGAAGAAGTATATTATTGTAATTGTTGACGACTATTCAAGATATACATGGGTAAAGTTTTTGAGATCAAAAGACGAAGCTCCAGGCACCATCATCACCTTTCTGAAGCGTATTCAAGTTCTACTTCAAGCTCCAGTTAGGATAGTAAGAACAGACAATGGCACGAAATTTGTAAATCAGGAGTTAAGAACATTCTTTGAAGAAACTGGTATTACACACCAGACATCAGCTGTCAGAACTCCACAGCAGAATGGAGTAGTTGAAAGAAGAAACATAACTCTTGTGGAAGCTGCTCGCACAATGCTGATTTATTCCAGTGCTCCATTATTCTTATGGGCTGATGCTGTTTCTACTGCTTGTTTTACTCAAAACCAATCCCTAATCCATCCAAGATTCAATAAAACCCCATATGAACTTATCAACAACCGAAAACCGGATATTTCTTATCTTCATGTATTTGGCGCTCTGTGCTATCCAACAAATGACAGGGAAGATCTGGGAAAGTTGAAGGCTAAGGGTGATATTGGAATCTTCATTGGTTATTCGGAAAACTCGAGGGCATTCAGGGTGTATAATAGGAGAACGAAAAAGATCATGGAGACGATGAATGTGAAGTTTGATGAAATTTCACAAATGGCTTCTGAGAGACTCGCTCTAGAACCTGCGCTTAACCCAATGACTTCCGGACATATCAGTTCGAGACTCGCACCTCAAGGAGCCCAATCAATTCATGATGAACAACCCACAACTCAAGAACTGGATAATTTCTTCGAGTTCATGTACGATGAATACTATGGTGGCGCTTCGAAAAATGCATCTAACCAACATTCCGTTGCATCCACTCAACCTCAACAATCACCACCACCACCAAATCCAGATGCATCCACAACATTCGAAGCTGGCGCACCACCTCCCTTAACATCCACATCATCTACATTTACCCCACTATCTCCAGTAATTGAAATTGTTCTACCAAGAATTGATGAGCAAGAAGAAAATAATGCTGTGTTAGACGAAGAAGGCTTTGAAAACCCGTTTGGAACGGAATCTGCTGAATCATCTTCCAGATTACATGAGTCGTCTAACACGCAGTCATTCAGTCCAAGGTACCCTTCAACATTACAGTGGACAAAAGACCATCTGATAGAACAGGTTATTGGTGAACCCTCAAGACCAATTCAAACGAGAAAACAATTAAACACCGATTGCGACATGTGCATCTATGTCTGCTCAGACAGTTTCATAGAACCTAAGAACATTCGGGAAGCAATGGCAGATAATGCCTGGATTGAAGCGATGCAGGAAGAACTTCTTCAATTTCAAATCCATGACACCTGGGATTTAGTTCCAAGACCAATTGACAAACTAGTCATTGATCTTAAGTGGTTATGGAAAAACAAAAAGGATGAAGAAATGACTGTAATTCGCAACAAAGCTCGTCTGGTGGCAAAGGGATACAGACAGGAAGAAGGGATAGATTTTGAAGAGTCATTCCCACCAGTTGCAAGGCTTGAAGCAGTCAGGATTTTCTTAGCTTATGCGACTCACAAGAACATCACAGTTTATGAGATGGACATCAAGACGGCTTTCTTGAATGGTACTCTGAAAGAAGAAGTGTACGTGAGTCAGCCAGACGGATTCGTTGACAAAGATCATCCGGAATACGTCTACAAGCTAAAGAAAGCAATCTATGGTTTGAAACAAGCCCCACGGGCGTGGTATGACGAGTTATCATCTTTCCTACTTCATAATAATTTCACCAAAGGAACAATTGATCCGACCTTGTTTACAAGAAAATACAAAAATGATATTTTGATTGTTCAGATTTACGTGGACGACATAATATTTGGGTCCACTAATCCGACACATTCAAAACATTTTGAAAATCTCATGAAAAGCAAATTTGAAATGTCCATGATGGGTGAATTAAAATTCTTTTTAGGCTTACAAATTCATCAATCCCCACGTGGTATTTTTCTTAATCAGGCTAAATACACAATTGAGATTTTGAAAAAACATGGAATGGACAATTGTGATTCTGTTGGAACTCCAATGGTCACTTCACCAAAAATTGGCGATGACCTATATGGGAAACCCATGGATCCGAAGAAATATCGGAGCATGATTGGTTCTCTCATGTACTTAACTGCAAGCCGACCAGATATTCATTTTGCTGTTTGCTTACTTGCACGGTTTCAGGCAAGGCCTACCGAACTTCACCTCCAAGAGGTTAAACGGATCTTTCGGTACCTACGAAGAACCATTAACATGGGACTTTGGTATCCGAAGGATTCGGAGTTTACACTAATAGCATTTTCAGATGCAGACCATGCCGGTTGCCAAGTTACAGCAAAGAGTACATCAGGCGGAGCGCAATTTCTGGGAGAAAAGCTAGTAGGCTGGTCCTCAAGGAAACAAGACTGCACTGCTTTATCAACATCAGAAGCCGAGTATGTGTCTCTATCTGCGTGTTGTGCCCAAGTTCTATGGATGAGGACACAGCTCACAGATTATGGTTTCTTTTTCAACCGCATCCCTTTGTATTGCGACTCAAAAAGTGTCATAGCCATCTCGTGCAATCCAGTGCAACACTCGAAGACCAAGCATATTAGAGTCCACTATCACTTCATAAAAGAGCACGTTGAAGAGGGTACTGTTGAATTGTTTTTCGTGAAGCTAAATACCAACTTGCCGATCTATTTACTAAGGCCCTCCCAAAAGAGCGGTTTGAAAACTTAGTTCGTCGAATTGGAATGCGAAGCCTAACTCCCGAAGAGTTAGAAAGTCTTCTCGGATCTTCTTGATTTATATCAACTAGCTTCGCATGTAAATATTTTTGTAAATATATACTTGTTCAAAAATATAAAAATAGAAAATTTCATTAAAAAAAATAATAATAAAAAAAAATAAATAAATAAATAAAAATAAAAAATAATAATAAAAATTAAATAAATAAATAAATAAAAATATATATAAAACTCAAAAACCAAAAATATTCTTCTCACGACATGTCTCTTGTATAATCGATATTCTGTACGTATCTAGAAATGTCATTCAACAATGATACGGGCATGTACAGATGCTTGAGCGAGAGTTCTTGTTTATGTTTTTCTAAAACATGTCGTTTCTCAAATTTTTCTTCATAAAGGCTTTCGTACATTTCAGTACGAGACCCGTGCTTTATTGTGAAATGTTTTATTGTGTCCCGAGTACTTCAACTCGATGTTAATGGCAAAAAGCTAAACCCGTGAGCACTTAATCAAAATTGTTTCAAAAAGATTTTTCAAAGTCTTTACATAAATTTTGTGCTCACAATGACTCCCTCTAAGTCCCCTAAATGCTTTTAAACTCAATTGTTTAATAAAATGATCTGATTATGGGGGAGTATAAAAAGCAAAATGTTCCATTTTCATGCTAAAATCAGTCCTTCTCTCCTCAAAAAGTTTCATTTTAATCAACTGTTTTCAAAAATACCACTTCATGCTATTTTTGAGGGGGAGATTAAGTGTTTATTATATATAAGGGGGAGAGGACGTGATTAAAATGTGATCAAAAAGAAGTTTTGTGGTTTGAATCTCAAAACGAGTTCTTCAAAAAGACTCAGTTGAACCCTCGAATTGACGAAACTAAATGTCAGTTATCGAAAAGACATGTCCTGGACGGGTAATAATTTCAAGCTAGTTTTCCAGTGATGTAAGCGTGTCTCGCAAAGGACTTGTCTGAGTAGAATGTACCAATTCGAGAGATGATCTTTGAATATGATCGGGACGGGTAATAATTTTAAGCTAGTCTAACTAGTGATGTAAGCGTGTCTCGCGAAGGTCATGTTCATAGAAAATCGATCATGTCAAATGTGCGAACTCTACCCAACATGTGCAGTTTATTTAAAAAATGCATGAGCACATGTGAAGGGGGAGTGTTTCAAAAATGCAAAACTCTCAATGTGTTATCTAAATGTGTTTTCTCATAAACACGTTAAGAGATTTTCACAAGGTTTAATGGCATGTGACAAATAACCTAGGATAATCATGGAGTAATAAGGTGATTATGGTTAGGTTATGTCCAATGATCCACCAGAACCGGAGGGATCTACCCAAGGACAATTCCAATAGCTTAGAATTAGAAGTCCTTAAGAAAGATTGAAAAAATGAGTAAATGAGAAAGGAGAAAGAAGGGGTTGAAGAATGAAAAAGAAAAGTTTAATGAAAGGGTGAAAAGAAATAGCCCTCCATGAAAACTTAGGTCAGAAACCGGGTTAATATATCTGCTATCGGTACTCACTAAGGTGATACTGATATTGAAGACAAGATGTCATGGACCCAGTGACGCATTGCACCACCCCTCCTATCCACTCAGATATCTCTTAAAAGATATTTGTTTCATTTCTCACGGAGAACACTACATAATCTATCGACCTCTCACTCCGAGATGTGTTGATATTGAAAAGGCGGCACTCTGCTCCATGCCTCCGATAACTAAAACCAAAACGCACATTATTGAGTCTAGAGACATGAGATTCATCAAAGATCTCTTAGGAACACTTCCTATGCAATACACTTGTGTTCATCAAAAAGGATACAAGTTGTATGAGTCTTAATGAGATCTAAGGATCTTGCCTCACGACATGACGGCCGCAGAACGATTTATTGCTAACTGTCTTATGCAGATACCGACGAAAGTCCATCCACCATCATCATCTACAACGACGACGCATCTGGACAGAAGATGTAGATCAAGGCAAGAAAGACCAAAAGACAATTCTTTGAAGATCACAGTGCATGAAGGAACAGTAAATGAAGAATATTATACATCAACACACAAAGTTCTAGACATTGAAGACAAAAGACCAATCACGGGAGCATCATTGAAATGATCATCCTTTAGGGGGAGATTGTTAGCATTTAATTTATGCTAGTTAGGAAGTGATGGTCATTTGTTATCTAGTACTTAAGTGTTATGTATAATATTTACTTAAAATAGTGGGCTTATGGCATTAGTATAACTTGTAACATAAGTATAAGTACAATACATTCACTAGCCCACTCAAAGTTCTATCTAAAAGCCCATCCAAGCCCATGGATGTGGCTGTGTCATATTTAACGCACACACACACTCTGTATTATGGGTGCCTCACTTTAAACATTAGAAAAGAGAGTGTGTGTGTGTGCGCGCGCAAAGTACCACAAAAGTCATTGTTTGTTTATCTTCCAAAGTTAATAAACATTTGACTTGAAATTTACCATATGATCCATACATCTACTCTATTGTTCTTTACATATTTGTGAGTGTCATCGTGATTGTGTTTGTGTGATAAAGAAGCTACTCGTGGTCTACATCTGCCGTGATCACTTCTGGGTTCAAGAAACCAGTCTTGTTAATTTGATTTGGTGAGGTTGCCTTGAGAAGATATAGTGACCTAATAAAACACATTAACAAAAATGAAACTAGTGCAAACAGAACCAGATCCAGAACCAGAAAATAATATCTAAATTACCAAATCACGTTTTACATGGCCAGGCCCTTGCTTCCAATGTCCGGTATTATACTTTACAACGCAGTTTTTCAATATGCCAAATTAACGAAAGTAATCATAGTACTAATTGAATAGAACAAACATGAGAATATACATAAAAAATTGAAACACTACATTTTTATTTCATGGTACCGGCCAAGTGCTGTGACGACTGCTCATATTTCCAAATGGATTAATTCCATCTGAACTAAGCCCAAACCGTATATTCCTAATCTCAGCTCCAAATTCTTCATAGAGATTATCGATATGCTTCCATTGAGGGGAATCAGCCACATGTCTCATTTTTCCGTCGATTTTGCGATCTTCTGCATGCCACCTCAACAATTTTGCATTCTTAGGATTCGAAAATAATTGTTTAAGTCTTGGTTTGATTGGTAAATACCACAATACTTTAGCAAAGAGATATAGAACTTCCTAGTCTTAAATAGAAGGTATATTTAACTACCTTATTAAGGTCCATGATGGGGAACATTCTAACATCAAACCATACCGTTTGTTATATTCAAAATTAAAAAAATATAATTTTAATTTGAAAAACACAAACCGCAAAATTTCACTTCCCCCACTAGCCATAAAAGAAATTTATTTATATTAAAAATTCCTCCCAAGATACACAACATCATGCCTCAAATTTATTTTGAAAGGGTTTCAAATAAATACTTAAAATTGCAAAAATCGTCCCTGTGGTTTGCTCAGATTGCAAAAAACCTCCCTGTGGTTGGCTAATTGCAGGTGGCCTCCCTGTGGAGGAAACTTTTCATCATTTTGGTCCCTCATTTTTGCAAAATTCGTCCCTGTGGTTTGAAATCTGAGCAAACCACAGGGACGTTTTTTGCAATCTGAGCAAACCAAAGGGACGATTTTTGCAAAAACGAGGGACCAAAATGATGAAAAGTTTCCTCCACAGGGAGGCCGCCTGCAATTAGCCAACCACAAGGAGGTTTTTTGCAATCTGAGCAAACCACAGGGACGATTTTTGCAATTTACTCAATATTTTAATATATTTTTTGGAAAAGATTATTTAACTACATATTTTTTGCCTAAACAAATACCTTTCAGTTTCAGACACAAATTTATGAATGCATGCTAGTTTGATTTTTGAAAAACAAGACAGTAATACGAGAGGGAAATCAAAGAACATAGGATAAATATACCTTGTTACAATCCGAGACCACCTATTCCAACAAATGATAGAAAGGTTCTTTGCCTGCGTATCGTAAAACAAAAGGAGAAACATATGTTGGTTTAAGCATGTGCATCGGTGTAAGTTTCGTCTGGGTTTATATTTAAAAATATATTTTG
This sequence comes from Artemisia tridentata subsp. tridentata, assembly GCA_021014915.2. Lineage (NCBI taxonomy): Eukaryota > Viridiplantae > Streptophyta > Magnoliopsida > Asterales > Asteraceae > Artemisia > Artemisia tridentata. The sequence goes on along the minus strand of CP139506.1, from coordinate 35,064,536 downwards.
GAGCTAACATGTTATTGTTATTGTAAGTGTTAACAACGGTGGGTACACTATGGCTGCTAGTAGATTATATTGTGGTCGGATGTCTAACAAAAAGTTGAAGGCTTGAATGTGAGAATACAAGGCAACTTGTAGATTATTTATAGGTAAAAAGTGTTGATATAAATGAGAAATTGAAAAAGAGTTGATTTTGTTGTTGTTGTTGAAATACTAGTATATTAATTAAGGTATGTACCTCTTTGACCGAGTTTTGTGTGTATTTATTTGTTGAAATCAGGGTTTCTCTTTGCTACATATAGGTTTAAGACGAGTCAACTTCAGTATTATTCACTTATTTTAAATGTGTCAAATTCCAGTGGTTGTTTCCAACAAGTTAAAATAAACAAAAGTCTCAACATCTACAATTAACAAACTAAAACTTTGAGACCAAAGAAAGTAAACTGAAATTAAAAACTAACATATGGTTGTTGATAGTGTCTTTATCTATATTGAAGAATTAGATTTAGCCTTGGCTCTTCCATATTTTATGGCGAGTTAATAAAATTTATGAGAGATCAGCCTAGCTAGCTAGAGCCCTGTTGCATGCATGCGCTAACCAATACACGCAAAGGTCTTGCTAGCTTTTATTTCAATTGATACATAATTCAATTTATGGCCAACTACTTCTTCAGAGACATCAAATATACTCAACAACATCCTGCCACACTTAAATAAAGAGCCAACTATGGTGTGGTCTAATGGGCAACACTTATTAAGTTAAGTGTGCTTTCGTGAAGGTAGTACCGGTTAGGTGACCAACCGGGAACCCTTCATTTGAAGGGACCACATTGCTCTGTTGGTACCCGGCAATGAAGATTTGAACTTCTGTTCGATTCTGAGCAAGACCCGGTTTTCATCTGGCTGTTACTCCAGCAAGGAAACTTGTGTCGATGCGGTCCGGTTTCCGGGAGGACGCCAGTGATTCCCCACTGTCTCAGCGTGAGCTCGGTTAAGACAACATAAGTTTGGCCAGTGGTGGATGAAGGCCTGCCTTTGAGGCAGGTGCGATTCTGACAAAAAATTAAGAAATTCGCCGTTCAAAAAAAAAAAAAAAAAAAAAAAAAAAAAAAAATCCTGCCACACTTAAATAAAGAGCACAGTTACAACAACCCAACAGAGCCTTCATTTAATTTTAGATGTTTAAAATTTGTGTACCTTTTGGACATTCTGATCTCATTATTCAGAAACATGATTAGTATATCGCACAGTTAAAAGTTCTCTATGAATTTATGCTGTATAATTTTTATTTCCTGTTATCAATAACCAAGACACTTGATATATATGTACACGACAGATATTTTATTTATAAAACGATTAAAAAAGTGTCATAAGATGTTATTAAAGAGGATATAAGTAAAGCAAACTAAAATCAGGGTTTCTCTTTGGTCCCTAAGGTTTAAGACGAGTCAATTTCAGTATGATTCACCTTATTTCAATGTGTCAAACAACAAGATACATATAATCTAGACTAGTTATACATAATGTGTTGCTGTGTCTTTTATGTCGAATATATATTTTTAATGTCCTAAGCCAACAAAAAACTGGTAATCATTATTTCTTACAAACTCGAACTACATATGTGACACGCATATAAAAGTGTCAAGAGTCAAGACCTACAAGAAGTTCGTTTCGTGTGGGGAAAAAAAAGGAAAAAGAACTTCATCTCGAGAATTTATAAGATGGTTTGGGTGTTGAATGGGCAAATCGCGACATTTGACAGTGAGAGAAAAATGGGCGTTGAAACAAAATTGGGGGTAATGGTTCAATGGGTGTTTTTTGTAAGTGTAATCATTACACAATTATTATTATTTTTAAATATATATATATTTTTTAATTTATATATATATATATATATATATATATATATATATATATATATTTAATTAATTAAAAATAACAAAAAATCGAAATATTTGTTAAAAAAACAAAAAAATTCATTAATTTAAAATAAAAAAAAAAACATAAATATCGAGGTTGGGGACCCACCTGTCAAGAACAAAAGAAAGAAACGCCCGTTGTTGGATCAACGGGCGTTGCTTTTAAACAAATTCAACGGTGCTTGGGGGTGGTCCAACGCCCGTTGAAAGGGCAACGAAGCCCAATTCAACGCCCACTACTCTTAGTCTAATGCCTACGAGACCTTGGTAAGAAAGTGATTCTAAAATCAAGATACAGGTGAGAAACCATAAATGCTACACATACAAGACTTGTAAGTCATTTATGTCAAGAAAAAAAAGGAGAGAGATCTTCAAAATTGAGAAACTATGATAAAATGTGAACAACCATAATTCTCTTAGAAGCTACATCCCTTGCCCACCCTTCAATGTACATTAGAAAAATTGAGGTGGGCTTTCAATTATTACATGTTTTTATCTAGAAGGTAATGGTAAGGTAAGGTTAGAACTATGCACAGACAAAAAGAAGCGGGCGGTCTTGGAGTATAAAGTTTAATGAAAAATTAAAAGTTTATACTTTAGTTAAGTATATTGGAAAGATGAAATTTCAAGAATGGACATTATGAAAAGTGTTTTACGAATTTTGACCTTAGATTTTTGAGTTACAAAATACGACATAGAGAGCAAAACTCTTTGCTCTCCCTCCCATTTGCTTGCCCAATTTGTGATATGTGGCAAGCAAACTTATTTGCTCTCCATCCCATGTGGCAAGCAAACTTAGTTGAAAAACTTATACGTGTCAAACTTATTTACTCTCCATTCCCATTTGCTCTCTATCTTTATGTAGTAAGCAAATTTAGTCGAAAAATTTATTATTTGAGTGTGTTTACGAAAGTGACAAGCAAACCAAAGTGACGAGCAAATGTATTTGCTCAGCATCCACATGTAATTTATAAAGTTACGAGCAAATGGAAGTGGCGAGAAAATGTATTTGCTCGCCATGTAGAGATATTTAATGTGGAAAAATAGTGTCGATTATGGATATTTGGTTTGGTAGAAGTAGAGTTTCGTAATTGATTTTAATGGGAATGTATTTCATGCTTAAGTCGAACCAAAAGTTTTAAAATCATAAACTTCTTTATAATTGATTCATCTGATATGTTGTGCAGATAAACTTATATAGTAAACAAATTATAAACTGAAAATGTGTCATAAGTATAAACTTTTATAAAAGTTTATTGAACGTTCTAAATAAAAGAAATACTCGTAGTTGGTGCAGTGGAGAGTTCGACGGCCAAATGATGAGTTATCTATCAAGACGATTATTGAGGGTCTTTCGGAAATAGTATCCTGATTCAGGTTTAAAAATCCTTCCAAGCAAAGTCAATACGAAGATGAAGAAATATCTATCAAGACGATAGGCGTGCCATGCAAAGGTCAAAGACAAGGCGGCTGACATTTTCGTGTCTACTCAATCTTGCTCTTGTTTTCTTGGTTTTGGCCACATCCTCAATTTAGGTTTTTTCTCATATGTGCCACCATGACATGGGTTAACATTCATTTATTATCACGCAATTAAGGCTAACTCCAATGGGTAAATGCCAATACAGTTTGCAAACTGAAAATCAATATGCCAAGATTGAAGACGCGGTATGTTAGTCAAAATGCCAAAACAGTTTGCATACATGCATACTGATCCAAAAGTTGAAAAATGGGCCTATACATTTGTTTTTTTGTGAAAAACTTTGACCGGTGAAAAAAAAAATGAATAATGTTTTATTTTATTTTTTTGTTTTTATCCCACTTTTGTCTCAAGATGCTTTTTTGCATGAAAATTTTTTTTTTAAATACGAACTTTTCAAAATTTTAAAAAATTTGATACGGTTTGCAACAGTAATTTTTTCAAAATTTTTATTTTTCCATTTCAAAACTCTATAAAAACACTACAATTTTTCTAATGTACTAGTATTTTTAATGTTTATTTTAGTATTGATAACTTTTTTTATTCACTAGTGTGTTTTTTTTATAATTATATTAGTGTTTTGATATTTAATATAATGTTTTTGGTAATATAATGTGTTTTTTAATTTAATATGAATGATGATGTGTCATGGGCATACTGAGTTTCAGTATGCTGGGTTGGAGGTAAAATAAGTTCAGTTTGTTGGTTCAGTATGCTGAAACAGTTTGCTGACGTGTTGCTGAGGTGGCCGGTATGTTGGGGCATTTTGCTTGGCCATTGGAGATGGCCTAAGATTCTTTTGTAATGCATTATTACAATATTAATTATATTTGACTTCTTTTCTTTTCCAATATTACCCTTACCTTCTTTATCAAAACAAACAAATCATGTTAGGCCGGTGGGAGTGCCCATCGGTTTGGGTTCGGCAAACGTCGGTTTCATTCGGCAACACCATTGCCACGTATCGGTGAAGTTCGGTAATTTTGAATTTCGGTAAGAATTGCCGAATGTGAATGTGTGGACTTCAAGAAGCAAACGGTCAAATTAGTAAATACACGGACCGTTGCATTTAATGGAGTTAAAAAAAAATAATAATAAAAAATAAAATAAATTCCCTATTTTTTTCATATATATACACAAACTTTTCTACCATTTTACCTACAACCTTCTTCCCCAAACCAAATTATCTACCATTTTACTTAAAAATTTACCTATGGATCGCGGTAAGTCAAAAAAAGTCGCAAACCCCAAACAAACCCGTTCACAACCTAGTCGATCGGGTTATCCGCAACCACAAACTTTTCTTCCAAATCAACTTTCTCAACCATCTCCAAGCGGGAAATTGCGAAGAAGAACGGATGGAAAGTTTGGTTTTAGATTGTATTTGCGAATAAGAACGGATGAAATGTGTGTTTTAATTTTATGTACTTTTAATTTTATGTCGTTTTTTTTTTATTAATAAAATGTTATGTTTTAATTTTATATAATTTTTGTTGGATTATATGTATTAAAAAGAATGTGATGTGGAAAATGTGGATTTGGTAAACTTTGGTGACCGTCGCCACCATTTTGGTGAAGTTTGGTAAACTTTTGTAAACTTTGAGTTGGAGTGTTGTGATTGGTAAATGATGATGTGGCAATTTGGCAAAGTTTGGTAAACTTTGGACCACTCCCTCCCTTCTTTATCAAAACAAACAAATCATGTTATGTGTATATCATCGTGGACATCATCTGTTTGATTTTTCACATTGTGCTAATTACTTAAAAGATAATCTAAAAAATAAACATAACACATTTTATTGATTCAACGTCAATACGAAAGAAGGAACATCAACAATGAAAATATAGTTCTAGTATTTCAAACAAAAAATAGGATTCAAATCTTCACTTTCGATAGTAGACGTCTTTCTCTTCATAGCTAGTTTTCGAGCAATAACGTGACCACCCAAGTTCTCTTTGTCCGGGCATCTACTAATATTGTGACCAACCCGCTTGCATAATCTACAACGCCTTAATTACTTGTTTCGTTGTCATCACTTCTTTCCCATTTTTCTCCCGATATTTCTTGGGTCGCCCATTTGAATACTCATTTCTTAAAACTGAAGTAAACCATCCACTAAATTTTGTAGTGATATGCCATATACAAAATGCATGTTTTGTAAAAGGCATCTCCTTTGCAATTGCTTGTGTCATCCATGGATCTTGGTCGGTCAATATAGTCTTTGGTGACTTGTTCATTAGCTGCCATGGAGGAGCTAAAGAAGCTTGAGCTTCCGCACATCGCTCTCTTGGAGCGTGATCAGGACCAGCCGATCAGTGTGATCATGGCGGGGCTCACTCTTCCTAGGCATCTGCAGGATGATGCAGATCAGCAGGTGGACTTCTACTTGAAGCCTGATGTGGCGCAGTTGAAGGTACCCATCTTTGCTCAGCCTCGTGACATTCTAAATCCTTTCCGTCTTGAGAAAGAGATTTCTTTGCAAAGGTCGCTAAATGCGCATGTTTCCAGGGTCGCACGAAAGAAAGGCGAGAAAGGAAAGGCCATTCTGTGCGGCATAGGCGCTGCGCATCAGCCTAGATCCGATGGTGTGCCTGTCTGCGTGGCCACTGTTTCCCTTGATGATGCTGAGTTACTGAAGCGACTCGAGGATGCAAAGGAAGCGGCTTTTGGTGGGGGCTCTAGCCAGCTAAGGCGTGCCTATAGCATTTAGCCTTTTTGTATAAGCCTTTTTGTAGAAACGTATTCTATAAATAAAAAGTTGCTTTTGTACTTGGTGTTTTTATAATTTCTAAATGCTTATGCCTTTTGAACTCGTAGTTCTTTGTACGACTTATATATCCTTGTGTGAAGATATGTGTAAGTGTTTAAGCGTATTTAGAAAATAAGGATCATAATCGTGTATGAGTTTCCTTAAGGACCGTAGTCGTGTGTTGAATTTTTCCAACTTAATCATAGTCGTCTATGTATTTGTGTAAATTTACTTATCGTATTTTTTACTTTAAGGAATCAAGAGTCTTGATTTCCTGATTTGTTAAACGCGCACAGTGTGCTCTATCGCGCATCCGTCGTGGGATGAGCGAGGAACTTGCGCCAACGTCTTGAGCGCAAGGTGTTTAACAAGGATTCGTGATCCGGTGTTGATGGGTTTGCAACCCTCTTACTCAACGAGTAGTTTATTAGGTTTACTCATCCTTTCTGCCATCGTGGGTCTTAGTGTGTGCATGCACGCCATGTAGGCAAGATAATAACGATATTGAAACATAATAAGAAATGCAAACAATAAAGTTAAATGTGTTATGGAGTTAGCTAGAAACCATAACGTTTTATTAATACTTGCAAGTTTTGAAAAAGAATGTTTATCTAGATAATTCATAAAAATAAAATTACATGGATCTTTATTGAGGGCACTTTCTAAAGCGCAAGAGTGTCCATGTTGGGCCGTAGCCTTCTTCAAAGATAGCACCGTTTGAGGTTGCGGACGTTCCATGTTCGCTGTAGCTCATTTCCGTCCTTGTCGCGTAGCTTGTACGCTCCATTGCCAAGTGCTTCTATGACCTCGTAAGGTCCTTCCCACTTTGGTCCTAGCTTTCCAGTGTCTTCTGCGCGGCTTGAGTCGTTTTCGCGGTATACGAAGTCGCCTGGTCTGAATGAAATGCTGCGCACTTTGGTATCATAGTATTTTTTCATTCTCGACTTGGCTTTCTCTTCGCGTATTGCTGCGCGTTCACGTCGCTCTTCTAATAGATCTAAGTCTATGCGCCGCTCATCGTCATTGGTTGCGACGTTAACTTCCGCTGTACGGATGGTTGGCATTCCAATTTCAGCTGGTATAACAGCTTCTGTCCCATAGACCAAAGAGAAGGGGGTGTCCCCGTTGCTAACCTTGATGGTTGTTCGGTGCGCCCAGAGAACATGTGATAGTTCTTCCACCCATCTACCTTTGTGTCTGTCTAGGCGCGCTTTGATTCCTTCGCCTAGGCTTCTATTTGCACGCTCAACCAGACCATTGGTTTGTGGATGAGTCACTGATGCAAAGTGTTGCGTGATGTTCAGCTGTTCGCACCAATCTTTAAACGGGTTATCACGGAATTGTTTTCCGTTATCAGAGATAATTTCTCCAGGTAATCCAAAGCGACATACTATGTTGTCCCACACGAATCGTTTCACCTGGTTACCTGTTATAGTCGCTACTGCCTTTGCTTCGATCCACTTAGTAAAGTAATCTATTGCCACAATGAGGAATTTCAATCCTCCTGCGGCAATGGGGAAAGGTCCAGCGATGTCGATACCCCATTTGTAGAATGGCCATGGCGATGTAATAGGTGTTAGCTCATGCTGTGGTCGGCGCGGAATGGGTCTGTGAACTTGGCAATCATTGCACTTTCGTACCAGGTCGCGTGCGTCGCGGTGCATAGTTGGCCAATAGTATCCAGACCTAAGGGCGCGCGCTACTATGGATCGTGGTCCTGAGTGCATGCTGCATGAGCCTGCGTGGATCTCTCGAAGTACATAGTCTGCCTGGAGAGGTCCAACACACCTAAGCCATGGTTGTAGGAATGAGCGTCTATATAAGACGTCATCTCGGAGCTCGAATCGCTGCGCTGTGCGCCGGATTCTTCGAGCTTCCTTCTGTTCTTGGGGGAGTATGCCCTTGCTGATGAAGTCAATGATTGGCGTCATCCACGTAGGATGTTCCTCTTCTATCACCGTGGATATTTCCATCTCTGTGATTGACTTGTTTTTCAAGGTTTCCACCAAAACTTGTTTTGATAGATGCGCAAAACTGGTGGATGCAATTTTGCTCAACGCATCTGCTTTTCTATTTTCACTCCTTGGAACCTGCTTGATGACAAATCTGTCGAAGTTCTGGATCAGAGATTTGGTCTTTTCGAGGTATTGGATCATGTGTTCCTCCTTTGCTACATATTCGCCTGACACGTGGTTAGCCACTAGTCGTGAATCGACGTTTACTTCTAGATTACGTACACCCATTTGAGTTGCGATACGTAACCCCGCTAGGAGTGCTTCGTATTCTGCCTCGTTGTTCGTGGCTGTGAATTCAAAACGCAGTGCGTAGGTGAATTCAACTCCTTCTGGGTTGGTGAGAATAAGGCCACCTCCTGATCCATCTACGCATGAGGATCCATCAGTAAATAGAGTCCATGGTTCTTGAAGTTCCTCCTTGCTTGTCGCAAGTGGAGTGTCTGTATCCGGCTTCTCGATGATGAAATCGGCCAATATCTGCCCTTTAATTGCAGTGCGCGGTCTGTATGATATGTTGTGCTCTCCCAGTAACACACTCCATTTTTGTAAGCGCCCCGATGCATCGGGTTTCGAGATAACTTGTTTGATGGGTTGGTCTGTGATGACAGCGATTGGGTGCGCCTGGAAGTACCTGCGCAGTCTTTTCGCTGCAAACACTAAAGCTAAGACCAACTTTTCCATTGCCGTGTAGTTGATCTCTGTCTTTTTGAGCGCCTTACTAACAAAATAAATGGGTGTTTGGACGGAGTTCCTGTCTGTCAATAGCACTGCGCTGACTGCTCCTTGGGTCGCAGATAGGTACATGATCAGCTCTTCCCCTGGTCGGGGTGCAACAAGCTTTGGGAGCGCTGCTATGTGTTGCTTGAGCTGTTGGAAGGCTTCTTCTGCTTCCGCAGTCCACCTGAAGTCTCCCTTTTTGGTGCACTTCTTGAGTGTCTTGAATAGTGGAAGTGACTTGTCTGCTGATTTGGATAAGAATCGGTTCAGTCCGGCTAGCTTGCCGTTTAGTGACTGAACTTCTTTCAGTGTGCGCGGTGAGGGGAGGTCAATGACTGCTTGAGTTTTCTCTGGGCAAGGCTTGATCCCATCGGGTTCTATCAAATACCCGAGAAACATGCCTTCCGTCGCGCCAAACGTACACTTCTTGGGGTTCAATTTCATGTTGATTCTCCTAAGTGTTTTGAACGTTTCCTCCATGTCGCGCACCAGCTCTTCCTCTGTATGGCTTTTGATGACGAGATCATCGACGTATACTTCCAAATTGCGTCCCACTTGCTTTTCGAACGCAGTGTCTACCAATCTTTGGTATGTTGCTCCTGCGTTCTTTAGGCCGAAAGGCATTTTTGTATAGCAGTAGACTCCTTGACTTGTGTGGAAGGGCGTCTTTTCTTCGTCTTCTTCCGCCATTTGAATTTGGTGGTATCCCTTGTATGCGTCCAGGAAGCATTTGAAGGGATATCCGCATAGAGACTCAATTTTCCAGTCTATTTCCGGGAGCGGGTAGCAGTCCTGTGGACATGCTTTATTGAGATCTGTAAAGTCTACGCACATCCTCCAACTGCCATCGCTCTTCTTTACCATCACTGGGTTAGAGAGCCAATCATGGTAGTAGACTTCACGCATGATGCCTGCGTCTACTAGCTTATGTACTTCTTCCAGGATGGCTTTTGCGCGGTCTGGAGCTTGTCCGCGCTTTTTCTGTCGTATTGGAGGATATCCTTGTCGGATTTGTAGCTTATGTTCCGTGATGGAGCGTGGCACTCCTGTCATATGCTTAGGTTCCCATGCAAAAATATCCAAATTATTTTGCAAGAGTGCGCATATAGCTGACCTGCCTTTGTCAGACAGAGACCCACCAATAGATACCTGTTGATCCGGATATTCAGGGTGAATGGCGACCGTTAGGTTTGGGACTTTGATTGCGCGCTGTTCTGGAACAATACTTACGTCACTTGTCACTGCGTTACATTCCTTGGGTGGTGTGGTGGTATTGTAAAGGGTGACAATGCCTCCTTCCACTGGGAACTTTAGCATCCCGTGCGCTGTGGATGGCACGGCGCGAATAGATGATATTCCAGGTCTCCCGATGATACCATTGTACGGAGAGGGGGATCTGATTATCATGAAATCCATCCAGGTAACCGTAGAGTGTGGTTTGTCACCAACTTCTACAAATAGACGCAATTGCCCCGTGGGCCATATCTTCTCTCCTGTGAAGCCAGTGAGCGGTGCTGTGGCTGGGATCAACTGACTCTGTATCTCAGGTCGCAGTTTCTTGAAGCAGTGTTCATATATAATATTAGCGGATGCACCTCCATCTATATACATGCGACGGATGTCGTGACCCCCCGTATGTATTTCAATGGTAAGTGGATCCACCACTGCGTTGTTCGCGGTCAGGGAGGGGAAAGAGATTTCGTTTCCCTTAGAGAAACGCTGACTAACTTTTTGTCTTGTCGCGCGCGGCCATGGCTGTATCATGTAGATGATATCTGCCTTTTCTCTTGGCGTCTCTTTCTTGGCCACTGATTTTTGTTTATCTTTCCCTTCTCTGATGTTTTTTACGAGGTGGTCCATCTTTCCTTCCTTCACCAATTTTTCAATCAATTGGCGCAGTTGGACGCACTCGTTAGTTGTGTGGCCCTTCTGTCCATGGTATTCGCAATAACCATTCCCTATACGCTTATCCTCTGGGGTGCGGATTGGTGGTGGTTTCGGGAAGTTTGCTCCTTCTGTTGCGAATATCTCCTTTGGAGTTTTTGTTAATGGGGTATACTTGTCGTTTCCCCTTCCGCCGCCTTGATTACGGTAACTCCTATTACGATTGCCGCTCTGGTCATTGGATTGTCTCCTTGACTCTTCTTGCGACCTATGGTTCGAATAGCTTTTCCTGCTATCCGCGGCGGCTTCTTCTCCTTGGACAAAAGACCTCGTGCGCTTCATGAGCTCATCGAAGGTTAGGGGAACCTTATCATTTAGCTTTTTTATCAGATCTGGGTTATTTATTGCATTCATAAAACCCGATATTTTGAGTATCTCTGGACACGCCTTGACTTTCATGCACTCGTCCTTGAAGCGTTCCATGAAAGCGCTTGTGGATTCCCCTTGTCGCTGTTTAACCCTAGCGAGTTCGACAGGGTTTTTTGCGCACTTCTTTCTTTGGGTGAAGTTTAAGCGAAACGCTCTGCGCAACTCTTCAAACCCACCAATGCTTCTACGTGGAAGCTTACTAAACCAGTTGCGCGCATTTCCTACTAATGTGGAGTTGAACATATGGCACCACACAGGCTGTGGCCAATTTTCGATAGTAGCTGCTAATTCGAAAATTTTTAGGTGATCATCCGGATCACCTGTCCCATCATATGTTTTGACATTAGCAGGCATGCGCCTTTTCTTATTTTCAGAAAAGTCACTGATGCGCCTAGTAAACGCATCAACCTTTTGGCGACGCCAGGGGAGAGACATGTCTTCATCATCCTGGTCGCGGTATTTCCCTCTTGATTTCCAGTGTCCAGTCTCGCTGTCCGAGGAATCTCTTGAAGATGAGCGGACTCTTTTGTGACGCTTGCGTCGACTATCATCAGAGTCTGAGCTTGCTCCTCTGTGGCGCTTGCGCCGACTATCATCAGAGTCAGAGCTTGAGGGGCTTTCACTTGGGGAGCATCGTCGCCCAAGCCTATCTTGGATTTTGCGCTTGCCAAGCCTAGCGTGGACATTGGCGCGCCGCTCACTTTCTTCAGGTTCCTCCAGATGTTGAAGATCGGCTGCTTCATCATCCACAACCTTCCTTCCAATCCTGGCGAACACTGGTTGTTTACGGCTATCCCTCTCGCGTCCTTCCTTTCGGTAGCGCGGTGGGGATGCGTCAGGATTAGGGTCAAAGTTGAGTCTGCCGTGCAGACTTTGGCTTGACCTCTTCTTTGCCTCCTCTCGCATGAGCGCAGTCAAGGCTTCGTAGTTTTGGGATACAAAGTCGCTTGGCGCTAATTCGGAAGTGACTCCTTCAAGCGCGATGGAGTCCGTTTCCAAGGCAGGATCCTTGTTTCGGATAGGCGCATTGGGAGGTTCAGTAAAGTTCACCTCTGGCATGGTGAAAGGAGTGCGCTCCAGGTCTACCGCGCTAGTACTTGTCGTAATAGCGGGGGTAGTTTTGGTAAGCGATTCCACTGCAGGGAAGACCTGATCTGAATACACTCCTAAGCTTTTAGGCACACTGGTTGTTCCAGGGGTCTGCTTAGGGGGCGCATCCGTTTGGTGCTTCTTCCCTAGTGGGTCATCCTGCGCCTTCTTCCCATGCGGACTCTTGTGACTCCCGTGTTTCGTCATTCTAGTTTTCGGTAAAATTCTTAGTGTAGGGTCCCACGGATGGCGCCACTTGTTGATACAAAAGTTGGGCGTTCCTTGATAGGGCTTCTATTCTCGTACCAATTCGAATCTTAATGCTTGATGAGACCTGCGCACTAAGAAAAAGAACAAACACCGTTAGGCTTATCGAGGGATTGTCTCCCCCGATTATCCTCCGGCGTGAGAGTAAGTAATCGAACGTAGGGTTTAGTTTTTGGTTAGGGTTTATTGAAGATCGTACCTTTTACCGAGGGCTGGAATGCCCTTTATATATGCACGAAACCCTAATAGGTTTCGTGTTCCCTACTCTTCGGCATGTCCGCCGACATCGGAGATTTGGTATATATCTTCTTTATTTAGAAGATATTCCATATATTCTCCGGAAATAGCTTTGGGATTGGGCCTTGTCGACCCAAGCCGCGCAACTGGTAGTCCAGTTGCGGCCCATACGTGGTGGGCTTAATTGTTAGTATTGTTTACTAACCGGGTTCGTGACCCGGGTATAGACTATACGTCATCAGCAAAGTAAACATCTATAGAATATACACAACATAATTAGAGACCAACTGGTGAATTTATTTACCTTATGCTTTCTTTAACAAAAATCATTGAGATATTCACAATATATAAAGACGAGTTAGAATGTAGGAGGAAGGAAGAAATAAACAATTGAATTAAGTGGTGGGAAATTACAAAAAAGAAGAGGGAATTGAGATATCACGTACTTAAATGAGGGGGATTGAATAGAAGCACGTATTCTATGGAGATGATCATCACTTTTATGACATTCTTAAATTATACATTAGATAAAATGGGAAGGGTACAACTGGAAGAGAAAAAAAAAATCACTCACGGTTAATATGAAATAATTCGTTGGAGAGGAATCTTGAGGTAATAAATGAGTGTTAACCCATGCCATGATAGCACATATTAGAAAAAGCCCTCAATTTAAAACAAAAAAACAAAACAAAGTCAACAAACACACAAAGAAAACACAACCCATTCCCACAATCCTAGCCACTCCATCCAACGGCCCAGATCATCTCACTCCCAATCCGTGTGACACAAAACCTACCAATCAGAAACCACTACACGGATCATTCCCAATCATTTCCAACTATAAATACCATCTCCCACCTATACCTATTAGTAGTACTACCAAAAATAAAGTAAAATAAAAAGACAAGAGAGGAGGCAACGCTACTTCAACGGGAAGTAAAAAAATGTCTAAATTTTGTTGTTGGTTGAAGATGAACACCACTGCTTGGTATTTTGTTTTACTATTTTCTTTCCTATTAATATCTTCATGGTTATTGTAGTTATTGCTAGTTATATTGTTGTTTAGTACTAGTGTATTGTGTTATGTGAGTTTTTTTCATTCGTTCCATTGTTTTCTACTAGTTGATTGTAGCCTAAAGGTCGTCGAGTTGTTGATGTTGTTGTAATTTGAGGGTCGTAGAACTAGAGTTGTATTTTATTTGCTAATAAAATATAAAATATTTGAGTTGTGTGAGAATGTGTGTAAAAACTAAATTGGCTACTACTAGTTATTTTTTGTGCGTCTTTGGTTGTGACGTAATGAGCTGCTACTTTCATTTGCTTAAAAAATGTAAGCTACTTTCAATTGTTTTTATATATTAGCTTTTTGAAAAGAAACAAAATTTGTTATAAACTAATTCAAACACTTTAGTATTTGATGGTCCCTCCTATCAAAGTTCCTGCTACTCTCTCCTTCTCTACCGTATTTATCCCTATCTCCACCGTATCTATCCCTATCTCTTCTATCATAATCTCGACCACGTTTCCTCCCATCATAATCTCTATTGTCTCTATAACTATCTCTACTGTCACCCCTACCAGATTCAAGATTACCGTCTCTGTGTCTCTCTCTTTGGTTGTCTCCTCTTCCAGCATTTTTCGTTTCCGTAGGGGCCTACACAAAATGGAAGGTAATCAATATTATTTTTCAATCTAAGACAATTGATTTAGTTTCCACTTTAACACTTTAACTTGATGTGCTCATGTGAGAGTGAGCACACTCATCACTAAAACTACGTGTGTGTGTGTGTAAAAACTACTTACTAGGGTTTTAAAGCCAAGCGTCGCATTGGCATATCCGCTGTTTTGTTTTAATCTGTAGCAGCCATTTATGGTTTTTTTAGATTCGCCGTGGATTTGGATTCACCTGAGCAGAGAGACAAAAAAACCATAAATGGCTGCTACAGATTAAAACAAAACAGCGGATATGCCAATGTGGCGCTTGGCTTTAAAACCCCAGTAAGTAGTTTTTACACACACACACACACACGTAGTTTTAGTGATCAGTGTGCTCTCACTCTCACATGAGCACATCAAGTTAAAGTGTTAAAGTGGAAACTAAATCAATTGTCTTAGATTGAAAAATAATAATGATTACCTTCCATTTTGTGTAGGCCCTATGGAAACGAAAAATGCTGGAGGAGGAGACAACCAAGGAGAGACACACAGAGACGGTAATCTTGAATCTGGTAGGGGTGACAGAAGAGATAGTTATAGAGACAATAGAGATTATGATAGGAGGAAACATGGTCGGGATTATGATAGAAGAGATAGGGATAGATACGGTAGAGATAGGGATAGATGCGGTTGAGAAGGAGAGAGTAGCAGGGACTTTGATAGGAGAGAGTAGCAGGGACTTTCAGTTATGTATTTGATGATTGTTATTGTTTAAGTTTACTGATGACTTGCTTATTTATAGGAGGATTGTCCTGATTTCATTAGCTAATTGAAGGATATCGTACTTGCTGATATACTATCTCGTTTGACTTTAAAAGAAGCGGTGGCCACCAGTGTTCACTCCTCAAGATGGAGGTTTGTTTGGCGTTCTCTAAAAATTGGATTTTGTTGGTCCCACAACACTACAAGGTGATCAAGATCAAGAGCGGACCAACTACATCGACGAGGTGAACAATGTCATTGGAAGTCTTAGAAGTCATGTCTGCCCAAGGGTTCAGTCTTTCAAGATTAGGTTTGATTTGGATAAGAGGCATTTTGAAGATATTGATTACCGGATCACATTTATCCTCACAGATCTCGCACGCAAGCATATTGTATTCCATTTTCTGGTGAGTATCCCGTTGATCTCAATATCGTTTCCAGTTAGAAATGCATGACTAACATCTTCTTTGATCCACACAAACCGCCCTGACTCACTGAATGTCACGGCGAACCGAGCAATCGGCTCCTTCCATTCTTTTGGCTTTTCTTGACTAGCTTGAACCTTTTCTGCATCTCGTAAAAGTGAAACAGGACCAAGCTTAAGATCGATAAGATTATCCTCTGATGGATTATCCAGTAAAGTGGGATAATCTTCATAGTAATCTGTAAACTTACAACCATAAAAAAAAAAAAAAAAAAAAAAAAAAAAAAAAAAAAAAAAAAAAAAAAAAAAAAAGAGCTCCGAGATAATCAGGGCGACCGATCTCGTAAAGTAGCAACCTGTCGTGCAACCCATTTATGTATGCATTAAAGCATCTAATTAAAATAGAAAACGGTTTTGGTACACCTAGATCTATGAACATTCTGATGAACCCCGTGTATCGATTAGCCTCCATTGTTTGTACAAACTCATCTATAAACGGTCCGTAGTCAGTTGCAGGATGATTGTTAGTCGGTCGAGGGTAGAAACGCATTTCTTTTATCTGTGGATCATGTTCATTAACATGCACTTTCTCTTCAGGGGCGAACCGACGAAGGTTAAATGTACGCCATGGGGGATCTTTACCCATTGGACGGTTGTCCATTGACATTTTTTTGGACACTTAGGGTTTTTAGGGTTTCGGATGATGGTGTTGTTCCACCACGTCTCCAATCCCATAAAAAGACCCCACAACCACACCATCATCACGCATCAATCCAAAACCCTAAAACCCTAAGTGTCCAAAAAAGTCAATGAACAGCCGTCCAATGGGTAAACGTCCCCCATGGCATAAATTTAACCCTCGTCGGTTCGCCCCTGAAGAGAAAGTGCATGTTAATGAACATGATCCACAGATAAAAGAAATGCGTTTCTACCATCGACCGACTAACAATCATCCTGCAACCGACTACAGACCGTTTATAGATGAGTTTGTACAAACAATTGAGGTTAATGGATACACGGAGTTCATCATGTTCATAGACCTAGGTGTACCAAAACCGTTCTCTATTTTAATTAGATGCTTTAATGCATACATAAATGGGTTGCACGACGAGTTGCTACTTTATGAGATCGGTCGCCTTGATTATGTCGGAGCTCCTTTTTTTATGGTTGTAAGTTTACAAATTACTATGAAGATTATCCCATTTTACTCGATAATCCATCAGAAGATAATCTGATAGATTTTAAGCTCGGTCCTGTTTCACTTTTACGAGATGAAGAAAAGGTTCAAGCTAGTCAAGAAAAGCCAAAAGAATGGAAGGAGCCGATTGCTCGGTTTGCCGTGACATTCGGTGAGTCAGGGCGGTTTGTGTGGATCAAAGAAGACATTAGTCATGCATTTCTAATTGGAAATGATATTGAGATCAACGGGATATACGAGTACATTTCAGGACAGACCAGAAAGTGGAATACAGTATGCTTGCGTGCGAGATCTGGGAGAATAAATAATGATACCGTGGATCAGGATCCGCTTGAGCAGAAAGACAAAAAAAACCATAACTGGCTTTGTTAGATGCTCTGGTGTAAGGCTGAGCAAACCGAACGGACCGGACCGTTCGACGGACCAGACCAACCCGGACCGACCACATTCGGTCCGGTCCTCGGTCTAAGGTTTTTTCCTAACTCGGTCTCAGTCTGGTCCGGTTTTGGTCGGTCTGGTCCAGTTTTTGGACCGTGAGCACCCCTACTCTTGTGTATCCTTCTCGTCCACGTTACACATCATATTCTCTTTGTCACTTTCACGTATATACACGAGCAAATATGCATTTGAATTGGGACAAGAATTTTCTTGTGGCAATTGTGACACAAGATTAGATAAAGAGAATCAGAAAAAAGTTCATATCAACAATATAGCAACTTAGATCTTTCAAATCATGGAAATTTATCTTTCAAATCACCTCATCCTCACCCTCATTATGTTCATCCATTGCACTTTTCATGTCTTCTTTCGTAATACAGTTGTCATCAAATTTTAGCCTATAGTTAAATCAGCTTCAGTAATGTCACATATGAAAATGGCAACAAGCCAGGATTTTGATGCACAGCACAACTAAACTAGAAAGTGGTAAAGCAATAATAGAGTTCACACCATTGATCACATTTGAAGTGTTGGCCGGATTTGGGGTTTATTCATTTTAGTTGTCACTTTGAATGTGTAACATGTGGGTTCCAATATCTTTTCATAATAATTCATTAACATAATCCTCTTACTCATAAGGAAAAAAAAAAAAAAAAAAAAAAAAGGCCGCCAAGTGTTTTATGCAAGGCTGTCAAGATCGCGTGTAAACTCGTAAGATCGTACGATCTTACGTGTTTACTAGCTAAGATCGTGTAGTATCGGTATAGGATCGCATCTGGGGTGAGATCGTACGTAAGATCTTGGAATCGCAAGTAAACTCGTAAGATCGGCACTCGATCCGAGTTCACCTTTTTTTTTAGTTCATCTCACTTGCTTAGGCCAAACAACAAACAAGTTTTACTAATCTCTAATAAGTAAACCACTGACGTATCATTTTCTAAATAGATTATAGTTTTTATTAATTTTCTACTTTCTCCAAATCAAAATTCCAATTAACAAACTACCGGTCTTCTTCTCATGATCTAATCACCCGAAGCAAAAAATTTCTTGCAGGTAATTGATGCTTTTTCTTGATACTTCAAATCTTTAATGTAAACCTTTTCATTGTTAAAATTACAAGAGACTTGAATCCCTTGATAGTTACTTGATACAGTAAAAGTGTAAAGCTAAAAGTCCAAAAGTGTTTAATAGTTCAATTTATCTTTGACGTTGAGTAAAAATGTAAATTAGTTTGACTCGTTTATCCTTTGTTTACAAAATATGACAAATTAGTAGGATCTCGATCCGATCCTACGATCTCGATCTTGCAAAGACAAAAACGATCTCACGTGGGATCGCGATCTTGACAACCTTGGTTTTATGTTCATATACCCAAAAAGAAATTAGTGGAAATTTCTAGTATGAACACTTTGAAATACGTTTCACCAATTTGGACCCTAGAAGTTCGTGTTACTTAAAAAAACAAGTTTTCTCGGCCTTTTATTTGCTCGCCATCCATTTTGCTTGCCATGCCATTTTACGAAATAAGCCATATGATTGTGACATGTCTAAGTAGCAAGCAAAATAATTTGCTCGCTATGCCATTTTGCTCGCTAAGATTATCTAAAAAATCATATGATTGTGAGTTTGTGACACTGTAATTTTTATTATTATTTTGGTTATTTTGGAAGATGTGAAAGGATGAGGGTGATAAAAAAGAGTGTGTGTATTTATTAAATTGATTGGATGTCTATAGTTGATATATTAAATTGATTGGGTGAGTGCATTAATTTCTTTTTAACTATAATGGTGAAACACTCCAACAGTTGGTTTGATTTTTTTTTTTTTTTTTTTTTTTTTTTTTTTTTTTTTGAACAGTTAACGGGACGGCTAGCCCTTGGGTCCTGCAGTGACATCCAATTGGGCAGTATGCAGAGGCTCAAGGCGTACTAGCGACCGATGAGGTCACGGAAACCACGGGGGAGGGAAAACTCACCAACCAAGCAGCCCGTAGGCACTACACTTAATTGAGAGAAAACCTTGCCTCCTCCAGGATTCGAACCCGCATCAACGAGTCCAAACCCCTTCATTGAAGGACTTTGGTACCATCTGCGCTAGAAGCCAGATGTAGTTGGTTTGATTTAATATGATGTTGCTTGTGCTCGATCTAACATTTAATAACTACAATTTAATACTCCAAATCACACATCTACTCGGTCATAACTTCGATTCAATTCAAATTCACTTCTTTTTAAACTATCTATATAAAGTAGTCAAAATTATATACTTTTACATATAAAAACAAAAGAGATGTAAAAAAGGATAGATAAGAAGGAACAAGTAAGAAAAATGGCTGACAACACAATCAATGAAGAGCGAGCAAAATTGGTTTGCCCGGCATGTCCTTGAAGTAGCAAGCAAATGAGTTTGGCTGGCAAATATATTTGCTCGCTATATCGAAAATCGTAATGTGAAAAAATAGTGTCGATTTTGATTATTCAATTTGGTAAGAGTAGATAATGGTGATAAATTTAAAATTGAATGTAAGGTTGTTGGGCATCTATATAGAACCACTATTAAAAAAAGTTTAAAACTACATAGTTTTGATTTGTGATCAGGGTTTTTTTCTTCATCAAATGATGACGTATAGTCTATACCCGGGTCACGGACCCGATTAGTAAACAATACTAATACTTAAGCCCACTACGTGTGGGGCGCAATGGCGATTAATGGACTACCACTTATATGGTTTGGGCCTACAAGGCCCAAGCCCAAAGCTATTTTCGGATAGGATATGGAGTATCTCCTAAATAAAGGGGATATACACCAAATATCCAAGGTCGGCGAATACGCCGAGGAGTAGGGAACACGAAACCTATTATGGTTTCATGTGTATATAAAGGGCACTCAAGCCCTCGGTAAAGGTACGACTCACTAAAAACCCTAACTCTTCACTAAACCCTAAATTCGATTACTTACTCTCACGCCGGAGGATAATCGGGGGAGACAATCCCTCGATAAGCCTAACGGTGTCTGCTCTTTTTCTTAGTGCGCAGGTTCCATCAAGCATTAAGATCTAATTGGTACGAGAATAGAAGCCCTCACAAGGAACGCCCAACTTTTGTATCAACAAGTGGCGCCATCCGTGGGACCCTACACTAAGAATCTTACCAAGAACTAGAATGACGAAACACGGAAGTCACAAGAGTCCACATGGGAAGAAAGCGCATGATGACCCACTAGGGAAGAAGCATCAAACGGATGCGCCCCCTAAGCAGGCCCCTGGGACAACCAGCACGCCTAGAAGCTTAGGAGCGTACTCAGATCTGGTCTTTCCTACAGTGGAATCACTCACCGGGACTACCCCCGCTATTACAACAAGTACTAACGCGGTAGAACTGGAGCGCACTCCTCTTACCATGCCAGAGGTGAACTTCACTGAGCCTCCCAATGCGCCTATCCGAAACAAGGATCCTGCCTTGGAAACAGACTCCATCGCGTTAGAGGGAGTCACTTCCGAATTGGCGCCAAGCGACTTTGTATCTCAAAACTACGAAGCCTTGACTGCGCTCATGCGAGAGGAGGCAAAGAAGAGGTCAAGCCAAAGTTTGCACGCCAGACTCAACTTTGACCCTGAGCATGAGGCGTCCCCATCGCGCTACCGAAAGGAAAGGCGCGAGAAGGATAGCCGCAAACAACCAGTGTTTACCAGGATTGGAAAGAGGGTTATGGATGATGAAGCAGCCGATCTTCAACATCGGGAAGAGCCTGAAGAGGGGGAACGGCGCGCCAACGTCCACGCTAGGCTTGGCAGTCGCAGGATTCAGGATAGGCTTGGGCGGCGGTGTTCCCCAAGTGAGAGCCCTTCAAGCTCTGATTCTGATGATAGTCGGCGCAAGCGCCGCAGAGGAACGAGCTCAGATTCTGATAATAGTCGGCGCAAGCATCGCAAAAGAGTACGCTTATCCTCAAGTGATTCCTCGGACAACGAGGATAAAGAAACTGGACACTGGAAATCAAGAGGAAAATATCGCGACCAGGAAGACGAAGACATGTCTCTTCCCTGGCGTCGCCAAAAGGTTGATGCGTTCACTAGATGCATCAGCGATTTTTCGGAGAATAAGAAAAGGCGCATGCCCGCTAACGTTAAAACATATGATGGGACAGGTGATCCTGATGATCACCTAAAAATTTTCGAATCAGCAGCCACTATCGAAAATTGGCCACAACCTGTGTGGTGCCATATGTTCAACTCCACGTTAGTAGGGAATGCGCGCAACTGGTTTAGCAAGCTTCCACGTAGAAGCATCGGTGGGTTTGAAGAGTTGCGAAGGGCATTTCGCTTAAACTTTACTCAAAGAAAGAAGTGCGCCAAAAACCCTGTGGAACTCGCTAGGGTCAAGCAGCGACAAGGTGAATCCACAAGCGTTTTCATGGAACGCTTTAAGGATGAATGCATGAAAGTCAAGGCGTGCCCAGAGATACTAAAAATATCGGGTTTTATGAATGCAATCAATAACCCGGATTTGATAAAAAAGTTAAACGATAAGGTCCCTTTAACTTTCGACGAACTCATGAAACGCACGAGGTCTTTCGTCCAAGGAGAAGAAGCCGCTGCGGATAGCAAGAAAGGCTATTCGAACAATAAACCACAAGAAGAGTCAAGGAGACAATCCAATGACCATAGCGGCAATCGTAATAGGAGTTATCGCACTCAAGGCGGTGGAAGGGGAAACGACAAGTACACCCCGTTAACAAAAACTCCAAAGGAAATATTCGCAACGGAAGGGGCGAACTTCCCGAAACCACCACCAATGCGCACCCCAGAAGATCGGCGCACAGGGAATGGTTACTGCGAATACCATGGACAGAAAGGCCACACAACCAACGAGTGCGTCCAACTGCGCCAATTGATTGACAAATTGGTAAAGGAAGGAAAGATGGACCACCTCGTAAAAAACATCAGAGAAGGGAAAGACAAACCGAAACCAGGGGCCAAGAAAGAGACATCAAAAGAAAAGGCAGATATCATCTACATGATACAGCCATGGCAGCGCGCGACAAGACAGAAAGTCAGTCAACGGTTTTCAAAAGGAAATGAAATTTCTTTCCCCTCCCTGACTGCGAACAACGCAGTAGTGGATCCACTTACCATTGAAATACATACGGGGGGTCACGACATCCGTCGCATGTATGTAGATGGAGGTGCATCCGCTGATATCATATATGAACACTGTTTCAAGAAGCTGCGACCTGAGATACAGAGTCAATTGATCCCAGCCACAACGTCGCTCACTGGCTTCACAGGGGAGAAGATATGGCCCATGGGGCAATTACGTCTATTTGTAGAAGTGGGTGACAAACCACACTCTACAGTCACCTGGATGAACTTCATGGTAATCAGATCCCCCTCTCCGTACAACGGCATTATCGGGAGACCTGGTATATCATCTATCCGCGCCGTGCCATCCACAGCGCACGGAATGCTCAAGTTCCCAGTGGAAGGAGGCATTGTCACTCTTTACAATACCACCATACCACCCAAAGAATGCAACTCAGTGACAAATGACGTAGGCGTTGTTCCAGAACAGCGCGCCACCAAAGTCCCAAACCTAAAGGTCGCCATTCACCCTGACTACCTGGACCAACAGGTATCTATTGGCGGGTCTCTGACTGACAAAGGCAAATCAGCTATATGCGCACTCCTGCAAAATAACTTAGATATTTTTGCATGGGAACCAAAGCATATGACAGGAGTGCCACGCTCCATCACGGAACACAAACTGCAAATCCGACAAGGATATCCTCCAATACGACAGAAAAAGCGCGGACAAGCTCCAGACCGTGCAAAAGCCATCCTGGAAGAAGTACACAAACTAGTAGACGCAGGCATCATGCGGGAAGTCTACCACCATGACTGGCTCTCTAACCCAGTAATGGTAAAGAAGAGCGATGGCAGTTGGAGAATGTGCGTAGACTTCACAGACCTCAACAAAGCATGTCCACAGGACTGCTACTCGCTACCGGAGATAGACTGGAAGATCGAATCTCTGTGCGGATATCCCTTCAAATGCTTCCTGGACGCATACAAGGGATACCACCAAATTCAAATGGCGTAGGAAGATGAAGAAAAAACGGCCTTCCACACAAGTCAAGGGGTCTACTGCTATACAAAGATGCCCTTTGGCCTAAAGAACGCAGGAGCAACATACCAACGATTGGTAGACACCGCGTTCGAAAAACAAGTAGGCCGCAACCTGGAAGTATACGTCGATGATCTCGTCATCAAAAGCCATACTGAGGAAGAACTAGTGCGCGACATGGAGGAAACGTTCAAAACACTGAGGAGAATCAACATGAAATTGAACCCCAAGAAGTGTACATTTGGCGCTACAGAAGGCATGTTTCTCGGGTATCTGATAGAACCCGATGGGATCAAGCCTTGCCCGGAAAAGACCCAAGCAGTCATTGACCTTCCCTCACCGCGCATACTGAAGGAGGTTCAGTCACTAAACGGCAAACTAGCCGGACTGAACCGATTCTTATCTAAATCAGCGGACAAGTCACTCCCCTTATTCAAAACACTCAAGAAGTGCACAAAAAAGGGAGACTTCAGGTGGACCGCGGAAGCTGAAGAAGCCTTCCAACAGCTCAAACAACACATAGCAGCGCTCCCAAAGCTTGCCGCGCCCCGACCAGGGGAAGAGCTGATCATGTACCTATCTGCGACCCAGGGAGCAGTCAGCACAGTACTACTGACAGACAGGAACTCTGTCCAAACACCCATCTATTTTGTTAGTAAGGCGCTCAAGAAGACGGAGATTAACTACACTGCAATGGAGAAGTTGGTCCTAGCCTTACTATTTGCAGCAAAAAGACTGCGCAGGTATTTCCAGGCGCACCCAATAGCTGTTATCACAGACCAACCCATCAAACAAGTTATCTCAAGACCCGACGCATCGGGACGCCTACAAAAATGGAGTGTGTTACTGGGTGAGCATAACATATCGTACAGACCGCGCACTGCAATCAAAGGGCAGATATTGGCCGACTTCATCATTGAGAAGCCAGATACTGACACTACACCTGCGACAAGCAAGGAGGAACTTCAAGAACCATGGATTCTATTCACTGATGGATCCTCATGCGTAGATGGATCAGGAGGTGGTCTTATTCTCACTAACCCAGAAGGAGACGAATTCACCTACGCACTGCGTTTTGAATTCACAGCCACGAACAACGAGGCAGAATACGAAGCACTCCTGGCTGGGCTACGCATCGCAATTCAAATGGGTGCACGCAACCTAGAAGCGAACGTCGATTCACGGCTAGTTGCTAACCACGTGTTAGGCGAGTATGTAGCAAAGGAGGAACACATGATCCAATACCTCGAAAAAACCAAATCTCTGATCCAGAACTTCGATAGGTTTACCATCAAGCAAGTTCCCAGGGGTGAAAACAGGAAAGCAGATGCGCTGAGCAAGATCGCATCCACCAGTTTTGCACATTTATCAAAACAAGTATTGGTGGAAACCTTGAAAAATAAGTCAATCGAAGAGATGGAAATATCCACAGTGATAGAAGAAGAAGGCCCTACGTGGATGACACCAATCATTAACTTTATTAGCAAGGGCATACTCCCCCAAGAACAGAAGGAAGCTCGAAGAATCCGGCGCACAGCGCAGCGATTCGAGCTTAGAGATAACGTCTTATATAGACGATCATTCCTACAACCATGGCTTAGGTGCGTTGGACCTCTCCAGGCAGACTATGTACTTCGAGAAATCCACGCAGGCTCATGCAGCATGCATTCAGGACCACGGTCCATTGTAGCGCGCGCCCTAAGGTCTGGATACTATTGGCCAACTATGCACCGTGACGCGCGAGATTTGGTACTGAAGTGCAGTGATTGCCAAGTTCACAGACCCATTCCGCGCCGACCACAGCATGAACTAACGCCTATTACATCGCCATGGCCATTCTACAAATGGGGTATCGACATCGCTGGACCTTTCCCTATTGCCGCAGGTGGATTGAAATTCCTCATTGTGGCAATAGACTACTTTACTAAGTGGATCGAAGCAAAGGCAGTAGCGACCATAACAGGTAACCAGATAAAACGATTCGTGTGGGACAACATAGTATGTCGCTTTGGATTACCTGTTGATACAAAAGTTGGGCGTTCCTTGATAGGGCTTCTATTCTCGTACCAATTCGAATCTTAATGCTTGATGAGACCTGCGCACTAAGAAAAAGAACAAACACCGTTAGGCTTATCGAGGGATTGTCTCCCCCGATTATCCTCCGGCGTGAGAGTAAGTAATCGAACGTAGGGTTTAGTTTTTGGTTAGGGTTTATTGAAGATCGTACCTTTTACCGAGGGCTGGAATGCCCTTTATATATGCACGAAACCCTAATAGGTTTCGTGTTCCCTACTCTTCGGCATGTCCGCCGACATCGGAGATTTGGTATATATCTTCTTTATTTAGAAGATATTCCATATATTCTCCGGAAATAGCTTTGGGATTGGGCCTTGTCGACCCAAGCCGCGCAACTGGTAGTCCAGTTGCGGCCCATACGTGGTGGGCTTAATTGTTAGTATTGTTTACTAACCGGGTTCGTGACCCGGGTATAGACTATACGTCATCATGTCCCCCCAGTCTAGTGTGCGCAGGGTAAAACCTGCGGACGCTAGACTAGAGTCGTATCGAAATTATTCCCCACGCGTACGCGGGAAGCTTTCAAAAAATTACCGCCCAAAACACACGTGTAATGTATCTAGTCCAAAAAAGTGCAATTTGGGTACCTTGGGAAGTGGAGAGGTTGCCCACTTGCCTTGTCCCGTCATTTATCCTAGCCACACGATTGGAGCTAGTGGGGTACACGTGGCGATCATCTGTGGTGGATAGGAAAGGTATATAAACTACCGCCGCTTATTCACTGTGACTTTTACAGTTAAAAATCACACTTCCACCATTTTCACATCTTCAAATCTTCTTCCAAGAAAAAGATAATTCAAAGGTAATTGCGCGTGCGCACATAATCTGAGTCACAATATGGTAGCGCAACTTCATGATTTTCATTCTGACATAACCGAGGATGAACTGATTCAGTTCACCTCGGATTACTTTATCCCTATGGGCCTGCGCCCAGAGGTACCCGGTCCGAATGACACCATCGCGAATTTCCCTGCTGGGAAGGTGGGGTTATATACGCGCTTTTTCGAGTGGGCGAATCAGCGCGTCCCCATCTCCGTGTTACTGAGTGACATACTCAATTACTACAATCTCCACATCTCCCAGTTGCATTGTATTGGTGCTGGGAAGATTGCTAACTTTGAGGTGAACTGTCGCTTGTTGGCGATTCACCCAACCCTCCACTTATTTCGCGCGTTTTATCACGCAACGTGGTCAAATGGGTGGGTTACCTTCTCGAAGCGCGTTGGAAAGTTGCAATGTTACGTGCAGAAGGTAGATAAGCTCAAGGATTGGAGGGAAAAATTCTTTTGGGTTGATGAAGCCGTCTTCCCTGACCATTTTCCATTTTACACCCGTGCCGATCTGCCCAAGGATGAGCGCCCTCCTGAGACGTGGTATAACGCGGATCATGCGGCGATCATTGATGAGAACCGTATTCCCATCAAGCCATATCCGGAGGCGTTCCTGGTGCACATGGGCATCAGTCGGAACTATTATGAGCATGAGACAGAAGTTCCCACATTCTTGCATGCGGATGGCACGGGTGGGTGCTCCTTCTATCGCCTTACTGTCGTTATTAGTGTAAGCTCTTCTTCTTTTTCCATACTTTATGTAACTTGCCTTTCTTTGTTTACTTGATGCGCAGAGATGGATCTGTTTGCTGTTGTGAGGCTGGAAAATCCGCGTGCTGTGGCGGTGGGAGTGCGTCCTCTGGGGGATGGTGAGCAGACTATTCTGCAGGCGACGGCAGGGCGCGTCGTGGATTTGGTTATCCCAGATCCTGAAGGCTCCCCTCATGTGGTGGCGGCTGAGCCAATACAGGAGGTGGCTCCTCCTGTGCAGCCAAGTCCTGACGCTGCGCAGCCTCCTCCCCCCTTGATCCATTTAGAGGATTCTGATAGTGATATGGAGGAGGGCTCCCCACTGACGCGGAAGAGAGCGTCTGGTGGTTATGGTGAGGGGCCTTCCAAAAGGCCGCGGACTGAGGCTGGGGAAGGCCCATCTTTTACTGAGGTGCAGATGAGGTGAGTACCTTATTAGTTAGAAACTTTTGTCAAGTTATATTGTATTCTAACTTTGTTTCTTCGTATCCACAGTGTGGATGTTGAGAAGTCTGGTGGAGGCGCGTCCACGACTGAGACTGAGAAGGAGAAGGACGTGTCCTCGACTCCTCCCCCTATGTAAGCGTTATTTAGCATCTCCTTAGTATTTTTTGTATAATTGACCGTGCACTAACTTTGTCTCTTGATGTGTTTTGCAGCAAAAAACCTGTGGAGGACGCTGGCGTCCTAGATGGGAGTGCGCCACCTGAGGTGAGTCATGCTCTGGACAGGGCGCGTTCACCGAAGGGTGTTGAAGTGGAGTCAAGCCTGTTTGACTCTACGATGGAGGAGCTTGCCTCTATCGCTGTGCGCCAGTCTGAGCTGGTGGCGCAAGCAAGGGTGCACAAGTCTGAGGAGGTTTCCAGACTGCAGGCGCAATTAGCATCTGTGCAAGCTGAATTAGCAAGCTCTAAAGCTGAGCAGCTGAGCTCCAAGGCTAAACTGGAGTGCGCGGAGGCATCCGCGCGAAAGATGGGTGAGGAGAAGGTCATGGTGATGGCTGAGTTGGAGCGGGAGCGCGCTTTTGCAGACCGTCAAAGGCGTAACTCGTTGTGGGCGCTGAAGTACTTGGAGCAGAATAGGAGCAAGCACTTTGCTAATATTGAAGAGTTCCGCAGCCGCATTGAGCTTGCCCTGAAGACGCAAGAGGAGAAGCTCCGCCAGCTCAGCATTGAGTACGATGAGGAGTTGTATCCCCATCTTGTGCAGTCTGTGGCTGAGCGCAGGTATATGCTAATTTACTTCGTTATAACTTGTATATATGTTGGACCTTCTTGCTTTAACACTTGTGTTATTTTGTAGGTGGTTGATCAGCCATGGTCTTCGCTTGGCTGCCATGTGCACGTTGGAGCATCCTGAGGTCACCGCATCCTTTGGGAAGGTTGTGAATTGCGCTATTGCGCACGGTGAGACCTCGGCCGTAGACAAGCTTGCGGAGGCCAAGTTGCTGACCGTGCCGCTCGCTGAGGTGCCTGGGTATAAGGCGGATGCCCATGCTGAGCTTGTTGCTGCCATGGAGGAGCTAAAGAAGCTTGAGCTTCCGCACATCGCTCTCTTGGAGCGTGATCAGGACCAGCCGATCAGTGTGATCATGGCGGGGCTCACTCTTCCTAGGCATCTGCAGGATGATGCAGATCAGCAGGTGGACTTCTACTTGAAGCCTGATGTGGCGCAGTTGAAGGTACCTATTTTTGCTCAGCCTCGTGACATTCTGAATCCTTTCCGTCTTGAGAAAGAGATTTCTTTGCAAAGGTCGCTAAATGCGCATGTTTCCAGGGTCGCACGAAAGAAAGGCGAGAAAGGAAAGGCCATTCTGTGCGGCATAGGCGCTGCGCATCAGCCTAGATCCGATGGTGTGCCTGTCTGCGTGGCCACTGTTTCCCTTGATGATGCTGAGTTACTGAAGCGACTCGAGGATGCAAAGGAAGCGGCTTTTGGTGGGGGCTCTAGCCAGCTAAGGCGTGCCTATAGCATTTAGCCTTTTTGTATAAGCCTTTTTGTAGAAACGTATTCTATAAATAAAAAGTTGCTTTTGTACTTAGTGTTTTTATAATTTCTAAATGCTTATGCCTTTTGAACTCGTAGTTCTTTGTACGACTTATATATCCTTGTGTGAAGATATGTGTAAGTGTTTAAGCGTATTTAGAAAATAAGGATCATAATCGTGTATGAGTTTCCTTAAGGACCGTAGTCGTGTGTTGGATTTTTCCAACTTAATCATAGTCGTCTATGTATTTGTGTAAATTTACTTATCGTATTTTTTACTTTAAGGAATCAAGAGTCTTGATTTCCTGATTTGTTAAACGCGCACAGTGTGCTCTATCGCGCATCCGTCGTGGGATGAGCGAGGAACTTGCGCCAACGTCTTGAGCGCAAGGTGTTTAACAAGGATTCGTGATCCGGTGTTGATGGGTTTGCAACCCTCTTACTCAACGAGTAGTTTATTAGGTTTACTCATCCTTTCTGCCATCGTGGGTCTTAGTGTGTGCATGCACGCCATGTAGGCAAGATAATAACGATATTGAAACATAATAAGAAATGCAAACAATAAAGTTAAATGTGTTATGGAGTTAGCTAGAAACCATAACGTTTTATTAATACTTGCAAGTTTTGAAAAAGAATGTTTATCTAGATAATTCATAAAAATAAAATTACATGGATCTTTATTGAGGGCACTTTCTAAAGCGCAAGAGTGTCCATGTTGGGCCGTAGCCTTCTTCAAAGATAGCACCGTTTGAGGTTGCGGACGTTCCATGTTCGCTGTAGCTCATTTCCGTCCTTGTCGCGTAGCTTGTACGCTCCATTGCCAAGTGCTTCTATGACCTCGTAAGGTCCTTCCCACTTTGGTCCTAGCTTTCCAGTGTCTTCTGCGCGGCTTGAGTCGTTTTCGCGGTATACGAAGTCGCCTGGTCTGAATGAAATGCTGCGCACTTTGGTATCATAGTATTTTTTCATTCTCGACTTGGCTTTCTCTTCGCGTATTGCTGCGCGTTCACGTCGCTCTTCTAATAGATCTAAGTCTATGCGCCGCTCATCGTCATTGGTTGCGACGTTAACTTCCGCTGTACGGATGGTTGGCATTCCAATTTCAGCTGGTATAACAGCTTCTGTCCCATAGACCAAAGAGAAGGGGGTGTCCCCGTTGCTAACCTTGATGGTTGTTCGGTGCGCCCAGAGAACATGTGATAGTTCTTCCACCCATCTACCTTTGTGTCTGTCTAGGCGCGCTTTGATTCCTTCGCCTAGGCTTCTATTTGCACGCTCAACCAGACCATTGGTTTGTGGATGAGTCACTGATGCAAAGTGTTGCGTGATGTTCAGCTGTTCGCACCAATCTTTAAACGGGTTATCACGGAATTGTTTTCCGTTATCAGAGATAATTTCTCCAGGTAATCCAAAGCGACATACTATGTTGTCCCACACGAATCGTTTCACCTGGTTACCTGTTATAGTCGCTACTGCCTTTGCTTCGATCCACTTAGTAAAGTAATCTATTGCCACAATGAGGAATTTCAATCCTCCTGCGGCAATGGGGAAAGGTCCAGCGATGTCGATACCCCATTTGTAGAATGGCCATGGCGATGTAATAGGTGTTAGCTCATGCTGTGGTCGGCGCGGAATGGGTCTGTGAACTTGGCAATCATTGCACTTTCGTACCAGGTCGCGTGCGTCGCGGTGCATAGTTGGCCAATAGTATCCAGACCTAAGGGCGCGCGCTACTATGGATCGTGGTCCTGAGTGCATGCTGCATGAGCCTGCGTGGATCTCTCGAAGTACATAGTCTGCCTGGAGAGGTCCAACACACCTAAGCCATGGTTGTAGGAATGAGCGTCTATATAAGACGTCATCTCGGAGCTCGAATCGCTGCGCTGTGCGCCGGATTCTTCGAGCTTCCTTCTGTTCTTGGGGGAGTATGCCCTTGCTGATGAAGTCAATGATTGGCGTCATCCACGTAGGATGTTCCTCTTCTATCACCGTGGATATTTCCATCTCTGTGATTGACTTGTTTTTCAAGGTTTCCACCAAAACTTGTTTTGATAGATGCGCAAAACTGGTGGATGCAATTTTGCTCAACGCATCTGCTTTTCTATTTTCACTCCTTGGAACCTGCTTGATGACAAATCTGTCGAAGTTCTGGATCAGAGATTTGGTCTTTTCGAGGTATTGGATCATGTATTCCTCCTTTGCTACATATTCGCCTGACACGTGGTTAGCCACTAGTCGTGAATCGACGTTTACTTCTAGATTACGTACACCCATTTGAGTTGCGATACGTAACCCCGCTAGGAGTGCTTCGTATTCTGCCTCGTTGTTCGTGGCTGTGAATTCAAAACGCAGTGCGTAGGTGAATTCAACTCCTTCTGGGTTGGTGAGAATAAGGCCACCTCCTGATCCATCTACGCATGAGGATCCATCAGTAAATAGAGTCCATGGTTCTTGAAGTTCCTCCTTGCTTGTCGCAAGTGGAGTGTCTGTATCCGGCTTCTCGATGATGAAATCGGCCAATATCTGCCCTTTAATTGCAGTGCGCGGTCTGTATGATATGTTGTGCTCTCCCAGTAACACACTCCATTTTTGTAAGCGCCCCGATGCATCGGGTTTCGAGATAACTTGTTTGATGGGTTGGTCTGTGATGACAGCGATTGGGTGCGCCTGGAAGTACCTGCGCAGTCTTTTCGCTGCAAACACTAAAGCTAAGACCAACTTTTCCATTGCCGTGTAGTTGATCTCTGTCTTTTTGAGCGCCTTACTAACAAAATAAATGGGTGTTTGGACGGAGTTCCTGTCTGTCAATAGCACTGCGCTGACTGCTCCTTGGGTCGCAGATAGGTACATGATCAGCTCTTCCCCTGGTCGGGGTGCAACAAGCTTTGGGAGCGCTGCTATGTGTTGCTTGAGCTGTTGGAAGGCTTCTTCTGCTTCCGCAGTCCACCTGAAGTCTCCCTTTTTGGTGCACTTCTTGAGTGTCTTGAATAGTGGAAGTGACTTGTCTGCTGATTTGGATAAGAATCGGTTCAGTCCGGCTAGCTTGCCGTTTAGTGACTGAACTTCTTTCAGTGTGCGCGGTGAGGGGAGGTCAATGACTGCTTGAGTTTTCTCTGGGCAAGGCTTGATCCCATCGGGTTCTATCAAATACCCGAGAAACATGCCTTCCGTCGCGCCAAACGTACACTTCTTGGGGTTCAATTTCATGTTGATTCTCCTAAGTGTTTTGAACGTTTCCTCCATGTCGCGCACCAGCTCTTCCTCTGTATGGCTTTTGATGACGAGATCATCGACGTATACTTCCAAATTGCGTCCCACTTGCTTTTCGAACGCAGTGTCTACCAATCTTTGGTATGTTGCTCCTGCGTTCTTTAGGCCGAAAGGCATTTTTGTATAGCAGTAGACTCCTTGACTTGTGTGGAAGGCCGTCTTTTCTTCGTCTTCTTCCGCCATTTGAATTTGGTGGTATCCCTTGTATGCGTCCAGGAAGCATTTGAAGGGATATCCGCATAGAGACTCAATTTTCCAGTCTATTTCCGGGAGCGGGTAGCAGTCCTGTGGACATGCTTTATTGAGATCTGTAAAGTCTACGCACATCCTCCAACTGCCATCGCTCTTCTTTACCATCACTGGGTTAGAGAGCCAATCATGGTAGTAGACTTCACGCATGATGCCTGCGTCTACTAGCTTATGTACTTCTTCCAGGATGGCTTTTGCGCGGTCTGGAGCTTGTCCGCGCTTTTTTCTGTCGTATTGGAGGATATCCTTGTCGGATTTGTAGCTTATGTTCCGTGATGGAGCGTGGCACTCCTGTCATATGCTTAGGTTCCCATGCAAAAATATCCAAATTATTTTGCAAGAGTGCGCATATAGCTGACCTGCCTTTGTCAGACAGAGACCCACCAATAGATACCTGTTGATCCGGATATTCAGGGTGAATGGCGACCGTTAGGTTTGGGACTTTGATTGCGCGCTGTTCTGGAACAATACTTACGTCACTTGTCACTGCGTTACATTCCTTGGGTGGTGTGGTGGTATTGTAAAGGGTGACAATGCCTCCTTCCACTGGGAACTTTAGCATCCCGTGCGCTGTGGATGGCACGGCGCGAATAGATGATATTCCAGGTCTCCCGATGATACCATTGTACGGAGAGGGGGATCTGATTATCATGAAATCCATCCAGGTAACCGTAGAGTGTGGTTTGTCACCAACTTCTACAAATAGACGCAATTGCCCCGTGGGCCATATCTTCTCTCCTGTGAAGCCAGTGAGCGGTGCTGTGGCTGGGATCAACTGACTCTGTATCTCAGGTCGCAGTTTCTTGAAGCAGTGTTCATATATAATATTAGCGGATGCACCTCCATCTATATACATGCGACGGATGTCGTGACCCCCCGTATGTATTTCAATGGTAAGTGGATCCACCACTGCGTTGTTCGCGGTCAGGGAGGGGAAAGAGATTTCGTTTCCCTTAGAGAAACGCTGACTAACTTTTTGTCTTGTCGCGCGCGGCCATGGCTGTATCATGTAGATGATATCTGCCTTTTCTCTTGGCGTCTCTTTCTTGGCCACTGATTTTTGTTTATCTTTCCCTTCTCTGATGTTTTTTACGAGGTGGTCCATCTTTCCTTCCTTCACCAATTTTTCAATCAATTGGCGCAGTTGGACGCACTCGTTAGTTGTGTGGCCCTTCTGTCCATGGTATTCGCAATAACCATTCCCTATACGCTTATCCTCTGGGGTGCGGATTGGTGGTGGTTTCGGGAAGTTTGCTCCTTCTGTTGCGAATATCTCCTTTGGAGTTTTTGTTAATGGGGTATACTTGTCGTTTCCCCTTCCGCCGCCTTGATTACGGTAACTCCTATTACGATTGCCGCTCTGGTCATTGGATTGTCTCCTTGACTCTTCTTGCGACCTATGGTTCGAATAGCTTTTCCTGCTATCCGCGGCGGCTTCTTCTCCTTGGACAAAAGACCTCGTGCGCTTCATGAGCTCATCGAAGGTTAGGGGAACCTTATCATTTAGCTTTTTTATCAGATCTGGGTTATTTATTGCATTCATAAAACCCGATATTTTGAGTATCTCTGGACACGCCTTGACTTTCATGCACTCGTCCTTGAAGCGTTCCATGAAAGCGCTTGTGGATTCCCCTTGTCGCTGTTTAACCCTAGCGAGTTCGACAGGGTTTTTTGCGCACTTCTTTCTTTGGGTGAAGTTTAAGCGAAACGCTCTGCGCAACTCTTCAAACCCACCAATGCTTCTACGTGGAAGCTTACTAAACCAGTTGCGCGCATTTCCTACTAATGTGGAGTTGAACATATGGCACCACACAGGCTGTGGCCAATTTTCGATAGTAGCTGCTGATTCGAAAATTTTTAGGTGATCATCCGGATCACCTGTCCCATCATATGTTTTGACATTAGCAGGCATGCGCCTTTTCTTATTTTCAGAAAAGTCACTGATGCGCCTAGTAAACGCATCAACCTTTTGGCGACGCCAGGGGAGAGACATGTCTTCATCATCCTGGTCGCGGTATTTCCCTCTTGATTTCCAGTGTCCAGTCTCGCTGTCCGAGGAATCTCTTGAAGATGAGCGGACTCTTTTGTGACGCTTGCGTCGACTATCATCAGAGTCTGAGCTTGCTCCTCTGTGGCGCTTGCGCCGACTATCATCAGAGTCAGAGCTTGAGGGGCTTTCACTTGGGGAGCATCGTCGCCCAAGCCTATCTTGGATTTTGCGCTTGCCAAGCCTAGCGTGGACATTGGCGCGCCGCTCACTTTCTTCAGGTTCCTCCAGATGTTGAAGATCGGCTGCTTCATCATCCACAACCTTCCTTCCAATCCTGGCGAACACTGGTTGTTTACGGCTATCCCTCTCGCGTCCTTCCTTTCGGTAGCGCGGTGGGGATGCGTCAGGATTAGGGTCAAAGTTGAGTCTGCCGTGCAGACTTTGGCTTGACCTCTTCTTTGCCTCCTCTCGCATGAGCGCAGTCAAGGCTTCGTAGTTTTGGGATACAAAGTCGCTTGGCGCTAATTCGGAAGTGACTCCTTCAAGCGCGATGGAGTCCGTTTCCAAGGCAGGATCCTTGTTTCGGATAGGCGCATTGGGAGGTTCAGTAAAGTTCACCTCTGGCATGGTGAAAGGAGTGCGCTCCAGGTCTACCGCGCTAGTACTTGTCGTAATAGCGGGGGTAGTTTTGGTAAGCGATTCCACTGCAGGGAAGACCTGATCTGAATACACTCCTAAGCTTTTAGGCACACTGGTTGTTCCAGGGGTCTGCTTAGGGGGCGCATCCGTTTGGTGCTTCTTCCCTAGTGGGTCATCCTGCGCCTTCTTCCCATGCGGACTCTTGTGACTCCCGTGTTTCGTCATTCTAGTTTTCGGTAAAATTCTTAGTGTAGGGTCCCACGGATGGCGCCACTTGTTGATACAAAAGTTGGGCGTTCCTTGATAGGGCTTCTATTCTCGTACCAATTCGAATCTTAATGCTTGATGAGACCTGCGCACTAAGAAAAAGAACAAACACCGTTAGGCTTATCGAGGGATTGTCTCCCCCGATTATCCTCCGGCGTGAGAGTAAGTAATCGAACGTAGGGTTTAGTTTTTGGTTAGGGTTTATTGAAGATCGTACCTTTTACCGAGGGCTGGAATGCCCTTTATATATGCACGAAACCCTAATAGGTTTCGTGTTCCCTACTCTTCGGCATGTCCGCCGACATCGGAGATTTGGTATATATCTTCTTTATTTAGAAGATATTCCATATATTCTCCGGAAATAGCTTTGGGATTGGGCCTTGTCGACCCAAGCCGCGCAACTGGTAGTCCAGTTGCGGCCCATACGTGGTGGGCTTAATTGTTAGTGTTGTTTACTAACCGGGTTCGTGACCCGGGTATAGACTATACGTCATCAGATTACCTGGTGAAATTATCTCAGATAACGGAAAACAATTCCGTGATAACCCGTTCAAAGATTGGTGCGAACAGCTGAACATCACGCAACACTTTGCATCAGTAACTCATCCACAAACCAATGGTCTGGTTGAACGCGCAAATAGAAGCCTAGGTGAAGGAATCAAAGCGCGCCTGGACAGACACAAAGGAAGATGGGTAGAAGAACTATCACATGTTCTCTGGGCGCACCGAACAACCATCAAGGTTAGTAACGGGGACACTCCCTTCTCTTTGGTCTATGGGACAGAAGCTGTAATACCAGCTGAAATTGGAATGCCAACTATCCGTACTGCGGAAGTTAATGCGGCAACCAATGATGATGAGCGGCACATAGATTTAGATCTATTGGAAGAGCGACGTGAACGCGCAGCAATACGCGAAGAGAAAGCCAAGTCAAGAATGAAAGGATACTATGATGCCAAAGTACGCAGCACCTCATTCAGACCAGGTGACTTCGTATACCGCGAAAACGACTCAAGAATGAAAGGATACTATGATGCCAAAGTAAGCTAGGACCAAAGTGGGAAGGACCTTACGAGGTCATAGAAGCACTTGGCAATGGAGCGTACAAGCTACGCGACAAGGACGGACATGAGCTACAGCGAACATGGAACGTCCGCAACCTTAAGCGGTGCTATCTTTAAAGCAGGCTACGGCCCAACATGGACATCCACGCACTTTAGAAAGTGCCCCCAATAAAGAATCCATGTAATTTTATTTTTTAAGTATTATCTAGATAAGTATTCTCTTTTAAAAACTTGCAAGTATTAATAAAACGTTATGGTTTCTAGCTAACTCCATAACACATTTAACTCTATTGTTTGCATCTTTCATTATTGTATTTCAATATTGTTATCATCTTGCCTACATGGCGTGCATGCACACACTAAGACCCACGATGGCAGAAAGGATGAGTAAACCTAATAAACAACTCGTTGAGTAAGAGGGTTGCAAACCCATCAACTTTGGATCACGAATCCTTGTTAAACACCTTGCGCTCAAGACGTTGGCGCAAGTTCCTTACGTATCCCACGACGGATGCGCACTAGGGCACACTGTGCGCGTTTAACAACTCGGGAAATCAAGACCCTTGATTCCTTAAAGTACAATACGACAAGTAAACTTACAAACATACATAGACGACTATGATTCTCTCTATTTCATTAAGTTGGAAAAATTTAATACACGACTACAGTCCCTATTTAAGAAAATTCATACATAATGATAATTTTTCTTTTCTAAGTACGCTTAGACACTTCAAGATATCTTCACACAAGAATACATAAGAAACTACGAGTTCAAAAGCGTAAATATTTGGAAGTTGTAAAAACACCAAGTACAACAGCAAAATTCCAATATAGAGAAATACGTTTATACAAAAGACTTGTACAAAAAAGCTAAATGCTATATGTACGCCTTAGCTGGCTGGAGCCCCCACTCAAAGCCGCTTCCTTGGCATCCTCGAGTCGCTTCAACAACTCTGCATCGTTAAGGGAAACGGTGGCCATGGAAACAGGCACACCGTCGGATCTAGGCAGATGCGCAGCGCCTATGCCGCATAGAATGGCCTTCCCTTTCACGCCTCTCTTTCTTGCGACCCTGGAAACATGAGCATTCAGCGACCTTTGCAAAGAAATCTCTTTCTCAATACGGAAAGGATTCAGAATATCACGAGGCTGAGCAAAAATGGGTACCTTCAACTGCGCTACATCAGGCTTCAAGTAGAAGTCCACTTGCTGATCTGCATCATCCTTCAGATGCCTGGGAAGAGTGAGCCCCGCCATGATCACGCTGATAGGCTGATCCTGATCACGCTCCAAATGAGCGATATGCGGAAGCTCAAGTTTTTTCAACTCTTCCATGGCAGCAACAAGCTCAGCTCGGGCATCCGCCTTGTACCCAGGGACCTCCGCAAGCGGCACGGTCAACAACTTGGCCTCAGCAAGTTTGTTCGCGGCCGAGGTCTCACCATGTGCAATAGCGCACTCCACAACCTTGCCAAAGGATGTGGTGACCTCGGGATGCTCCAGCGTACACATGGCGGCCAGGCGAAGACCATGACTAATCAACCACCTACGAAATGACACAAGTGTTAATCATAAAGAGAGTCTAAAATATATACCAGTTATAAAGAGATAAAGGAGCATGTACCTGCGCTCGGCCACGGACTGAACCATATGCGGGTATAGCTCCTCATCGTACTCGATGCTGAGCTTGCGGAGCTTCTCCTCTTGCGTCTTTAGCGCAAGCTCCACGCGGCTACGAAACTCCTCAATATTGGCAAAGTGCTTGCTCCTATTCTGTTGCAAGTACTTCAGCGCCCATAAAGAGTTACGCTTCTGACGATCCGCATCAGCACGCTCCTGCTCCAGCTCAGCCATCACCAAGAGCTTACCCTCAGCAGATCTTTGCGCAGACGCTTCTGCGCGCTCCAGTTTAGCCTTGGAGCTCAGCTGCTCAGCTTTAGAGCTTGCTAACTCAGCCTGCACAGACGCCAACTGCGCCTGCAGCCTGGAAACTTCCTCAGACTGGCACACCCTGGCTTGCGCCACCAGCTCGGACTGGCGCACAGCGAAGGAGGCCAGCTCCTCCATCATCGAGTCAAACGAACTTGACTCCCCTCCAACATCCCTGGGAGAAGGCGCCTTATCCAAAGAGGAAGTTGCCTTGGGAGGCGCACTTCCATCTACAACGCCAGCGTCCTCCACAGGCTGTTCACTACACAAAGGATCAAGAAGTAAGGTTAGCGTACGAATAACAGTCAAGTATACGCAAAATCCTAAGGGATTGCTAAAAAATACTTACATGGGGGGAGGAGACGAGGACACGTCCTTCTCCATCTCAGCCGTGGACGTACCTCCACCAGACTTCTCAGCATCCACACTGAAGACACGAAGGAACAAAGTTAAAATAAAGTATAACTTAACAAAAGTTCATACCTAGTGACTAAGATACTTACTCCATCTGCACTTCAGTAAAAGATGGGCTCTTCTCAACCTCAGTGCGCGGCCTCTTGGAAGAACTTTCAGCACCACTACTAAGCGCCCTCTTGCGCGTCAGTTGGGGGCCCTCCTCCATCTCACTGTCAGTCTCCTCTAAATGAATAAGCGTTTTGCTGGGAGGAGACTGTGCAGTGTCTGGACCCTGCTGCACAGAAGGAGCCACCCCCTGCAGCGGCTCAGCTGCCACCACATTAGGGGAGCCCTCAGACTCTGGAAGAACCAAGTCCACGACGCGCCCAGCCGTCGCATCCAGAATGGTCTGCTCACCATCCCTCAGAGGACGCACCCCCACTGCTACGGCACGCGGATTCTCCAAGTTAACAACTGCAAAAAGATCCATCTCTGCGCAATAAAGTAGACAAAGAAAAGCAAGTTACATAAAGTATGGAAAACAAAGAAACGCTTACACTTATAACGACAGTAAGACGAGAGAAGAAGCACCCACCCGTGCCATCCGCATCCAAGAATGTAGGAACCTCCGTCTCATACTCAAAATAGTTGCGACTGATGCCCATATGCACCAGGAACGCTTCCGGATATGGTTTGATGGGAATGCGGTTCTCATCAATGACCGTCGCATGATCCGCGTTATACCACGTCTCCAGGGGGCGCTCATCCTTGGGCAGAGTGGCACGGGTGTAAAATGGAAAGTGGGAAGGAAAGACGGCGGCGTCAACCCAAAAGAATTTCTCCCTCCAGTCCTTGAGTTTATCTACCTTCTTCACATAGCATTGTAACTTGCCTACGCGCTTAGAGAAGGTAACCCACCCATTTGACCACGTTGCGTGATAAAACGCGCGGAATAATTGGAGGGTCGGGTGAATCGCTAACAAGCGACAGTTCACCTCAAAATTGGCGATCTTCCCAGCACCAATACAGTGCAATTGGGAGATGTGGAGCTCGTAATAATGGAGTATATCACTCAAGAGCACGGAAATGGATACGCGCTGATTCGCCCACTCGAAAAAGCGCGTATATAGCCCCACCTTCCCATCGGGGAAATTCGCGATAGTATCATTTGGACCTGGCACCTCTGGGTGCAGATCATAAGGGATAAAATAATCCGAGGCGAACTGATTCAGTTCATCTTCGGTTATATTAGAAGTGATATCTTGGAGTTGCAACACCATTTTTGTGTTTAAGATTGTGCGCACACGCTATTACCTTCGAATTATAGTTCTTTGATAGCAGATTGGAAGATATAAAAATGGTGGAAATATGATTTTTTACTGTGGATATCACAGTAAAGGGAGGCGGTAGCTTATATAGTTTTCCACCCACCACAGATGATTGACACGTGTACCCCACTAACTCAAATCGTGTGGCTGGGATATGTGACGGTACAGGACAAGTGGATAATTTCTCCACTTCCCAAGGTACCCGAATTGCACCTTTTTTGGACTAGATACATCATACGTGCGTTGTTGGCGGTAAATTTTTGAAATCTTCCTGCGTACGCGTGAGGAATAATTTCGATACGACTTTAGTCTAGCATCCGCAGGTTTTACCCTGCGCACACTAGACTGGGGGGACATGATGACGTATAGTCTATACCCGGGTCACGGACCCGATTAGTAAACAATACTAATACTTAAGCCCACTACGTGTGGGGCGCAATGGCGCTAACTGGACTACCACTTATACGGTTTGGGCCTACAAGGCCCAAGCCCAAAGCTATTTTCGGATATGATATGGAGTATCTCCTAAATAAGGGGGATATACACCAAATATCCAAGGTCGGCGAATACGCCGAGGAGTAGGGAACACGAAACCTATTATGGTTTCATGTGTATATAAAGGGCACTCAAGCCCTCGGTAAAGGTACGACTCACTAAAAACCCTAACTCTTCACTAAACCCTAAATTCGATTACTTACTCTCACGCCGGAGGATAATCGGGGGAGACAATCCCTCGATAAGCCTAACGGTGTCTGCTCTTTTTCTTAGTGCGCAGGTTCCATCAAGCATTAAGATCTAATTGGTACGAGAATAGAAGCCCTCACAAGGAACGCCCAATTTTTGTATCAACATCAAACTTCCTGACCACACATAAATAGCTAAAGCTATATTTGTTAGGTAAAACTAGTTAAGATCATTTATTGGCTCAAATCTATTAATCAAAGGCGGAGCTAGTAGGGTGACTAGTGGGTGTTAGACCACCCTCTTTATTTATTAGTTATATAGCCCATAAGCTAGTTTGTATAATGTTTGCAACAAGTCCCTCTTATTCCTATTGAAATTTCGAATATATTAACAATCACATGCAAGTATACAACATCAAAATTAATTTACTTGTTAAATAATTCGTATCTAATTTAGCTTAGTTCCTAATTATTGTATTATTGTGGTGTTAAGTTGAATCATCGGTTAAAAGTACTATAGATTCATTTTCGAGTAAAATTTTTATAGCTACAATTTTTACGTTAATTCTGGCGCCCCTTAACTTCAAATCCTGACTCCGCCCCTGCCCCTGCTGTCAATGCAATCTCTACTACAAAACTGCTCTCTGCAAACCATTTAAATGTGCAACATCTCATTTACTTTAACAAAACAAACTTATATTGCACAACCACCACTTCCCCATTTGTCTGAACTCTAAAACAAAAACTTCAATGACCTCGTTTTTTTTTTTTTTTTTTTTTTTTTTTTTCTCTGCTGAGAAGTTAAAGCTCTTGTAGAAGGTGTGATCTTAGCCTTACATTCATTGATCCAAGTGAAAGGAATAGAGGGTCGAGATTTGATGTTGGAAGTCATGTTCAACTACTTTCATTAACTCGTCAACAAAAGACAAAAAATAAATAAGTTGTGATGGGGGAAATTGAAGCACACAAACAATGGTTACGCAATGTTAGATCATGTATACAAGTTATGAACTATAAGGTATAACAAAGCAGCAGCACAAGTTACCACTTTACATTCCTTTAAGCAGCCAAAGCAACACGGTGTTTGAAGAATGTACCACGCTATTATTCACAAAAGTTTCCAGGCAGCAACGGATCAATCAACAATTTAATAGCTTTTCATATGCAAGGAATACAGAAATAGTTCCTATTTGGAAATCTATTAAAAAGAGCAAGACGTTAGACGTCGATCTAAGAGTTATTTATGTACTATATGCAAAATCTCTAAATCAGTTTCAACTTAATGTAATAATTAAGGTTAAGGGAGCTACTTAACTAATAAAACATTATGGTCCCGACAAAAGTCACTTGCTAAGTGTAAGTATACGCGAAAGTGCACAACTTATGGACAAGAAAGGTGCAACGTCAATGGCCCAGTGAGGAATAAAACAAGCAATTGAAACCAAGAATATTCATCGCGCAAACTCACAACAAGCTTCCAACTCTCAACTCTCAAGATAATGAGAAAAAAAAAATGACCCAGTTTACAAGTTCCTAAAAAAAGACGCATATGTATGCAAACTAACCCAGCTCTAAGATGTAGTGCCCCAACGCTACAATCCATGTATTGACGCATATATGGCATGAATACAAAGTTCGGATGCAAAATGGATCAAAATGAAAGCAATCTCCTGTCGGGATTCAGGAATTCGTTAACTCAAACAGATTGAGACCTTTAATATAGATCTAGGTCCTTTTCGTAGTATAAGTTTTCAGACCAGGTTTGAAAAGTTTATGGATTCGCCTCTAGGTAGACATAAGACGTTGACTAGAATGCTGTAAATTAAAATTCTTCCAATTGCGTTATTGGAAACGAATACAATACATGGAGATAATCTTGTATACCAAATGACCCTTCCATTAAATCTGTATTGAATATATCGAAACGACAAAAAAATGCATATTCTAATTATCAATTTAGCAGTCGACACTTCTTCAACAACCATATTTCATAAGCACAAACATCTTACTAATGTACCAAACAGGACTCCTAGGTCCATTTCTAATCATAACGTCAGCATGTCCCCTTTCATAACGTCAGCATGTCCGCTTGCCTAAACACTCAAAATGTCAGTTTGAAATTGTGTTATCTTTTTGTGTATTACAAGCACTCCCAAACAACCCTAAAACACAATATTTGATGTTTATCTATCTCAAAACAACACATACTGTTTCTAATTCAATTTAGGGATATCTCAGATTGCTTA
Organism: Artemisia tridentata subsp. tridentata; assembly: GCA_021014915.2. Lineage (NCBI taxonomy): Eukaryota > Viridiplantae > Streptophyta > Magnoliopsida > Asterales > Asteraceae > Artemisia > Artemisia tridentata. The sequence goes on along the minus strand of CP139506.1, from coordinate 35,021,452 downwards.
TACTATGAAAATCTGATAATGCTTCTACAGGCCGTTTGGAATAATATTTCTAAAATATAATAAGCACTTTATACCGGAAAAACAACTTGAGCCTATTTGGTTATTTTATGTCGAAAATAATTGTTATGTTTAGTCTTTATTTTAGCTTGTGTTGAAGTCTAGGGGGTTAAGTGTATTTAGTCAAATAGCAATAGTGTTTTCCTTTGTTTCCTGTTTTTCATAACCGACTGAGAGCCCTTGTAAAAGTCGGTTTGTCCTTCCCCCTCATCTCTATAAAAGGAGGTGAGGGGGGAAGGGGTCTTGTACGTCATTCTTTCAATACTAATCAATAGTCGATTAGGGATATTACCTTGTGTGCTCTTTTCTTCTTTTCTGTCAACAACATATCTGCTGTGCGTGTGTCATCTTCGTGGTCGAGTTATCCGTGCTAGTAATCGGGTTGTTGGTCGACAAGACTGACAAGTGGTATCAGAGACAGGTTCGCGAGTTTTTCTGGTTATCTAGGATCGATCTTGAAGGTTGTATTTTTGCTGTTCGGTTTTCTGGAAGGAGCAGGAGGTTATTTTCTGTTTGGGCTACCAGCTAATCGACAACAAAAAGGTGCTTGTTGTTCAGGTTCTTGATCAACAAGGTTGCAGCAGGGTATTGACGGTTAAGGGTTCTTGGGTCTTCGATTGTCTGGGTTTGTGACAAGGTGTAGAAGATCTAAGGTTTTGGTTTTCGGGTGTATCGAAGATCGGTTTATTTTTCTCTGGTGGTTGTGTTTCTTTGACGTGATAAACGAAGAAGAAGACCATATATCTTTTTTGTTATAAAAGATAAGGTCAACGTTTATGCTAAAAAAGAGATAACAGGTTCATGATAACTTCAAATTATTTATAAGGATAATATATATACTTGGTGGGAAAGTGCATATAACTTTAGTATATTATTATTATTATTGAATAATAATAGTTAGGTATCTTATTATTATTTTTCAATAAAGGATTAAATAATTTGAAGGGTGTTGCATAAGGGACTTTGTTAGTTTGTGATTGTGAGGTTTTTTTTTTCACAAGGTTTAGCAAATTAATAAAGGGATTAAAGAATGACGGGAGCCAAGTTTGAAATCGAGAAATTCGATGGAACTGGTGATTTCGGGTTATGGAGAGTCAAGATGCGTGCTTTATTAATCCAACATGGATGTGAAGCAGCTCTGGAGGTTTTACCCGCAAATATGGATGCTACAGCGAAAACTGAGCTAAACAAGAAAGCTCACAGTGCCATGATTTTGTGTTTAGGTAACAAGGTTCTGAGAGAGGTTACCGGGGAGACGACTGCAGCGGGGGTTTGGTCCAAGCTTGAGACTTTGTACATGACAAAGTCCTTGGCCAACAAGTTGTTCCTGAAGAAGAAGTTGTATACATTCTACATGCCGGCTGGACGTACGATTTCCGAGCATATAGATGAGTTCAACAAAATCGTTCTTGATTTAGCAAATATTGAGGTAAAATTCGAGGATGAAGATCTTGCTTTATTATTACTCACTTCTTTACCAGCATCATACGAACACTTTGTGGATACCTTGCTCTATGGACGGGAAGCTTTGACTTTGGAGGATGTGATGGCCACACTGAATTCAAAGGAAATCAAAGAAAGGTCTAAGGCGAAGGGGGATGATGGTGAAGGGTTATATGTGAGGGGAAGAACTGATCGCAGGAATTCGCATCAGTCTAGGGGAAAGTCAAGATCAAAGTCTCGAGGTGGAAGACTCAAGTGCTATATTTGCCAGTCTGAGGAGCACTTGAAGAGAAACTGTCCAAAGAATAATCGCAAGAAGTCAAATGGTTTCGTCAAGAAAGATGATCAGCCAAGCTCCAGTGGTTCGATTTATGACGGTTCTGAGGTGATGATGGTTATGAGTGCAGAGGCTCTGCTAGATTGGATCATGGATTCAGGAGGTTCATACCACATGACACCCAGGTTAGATTTATTTTTTGATTTTCTGGAATGCGATGGGGGCAGGGTACTGTTGGGTGACAACAGGGAGTGCAAGATCAGAGGTATTGGCAAGGTAAGGGTACAACTGAAAGATGGGTCAAGTTTTGTGTTACACAATGTCAGGTATATTCCTGAATTGAAAAGAAACTTGATATCGCTGGGAACTCTTGAAAAAGAGGGATATACCGTAAAATTGCAGTCGGGCAAAATCAAGGTGATTAATGGTTCCAGGGTTATTTTATCTGGAACCCGAAGGGATAATTGCGTATACTCTTTGGATGGCCATGCAGTGGCGGGTGAGCTTAATGCTAGTGTTGAAGAAAAAGACAGTCTTGCGCAGGTTTGGCACAAAAGACTGGGACATATCAGTGAGGCGGGACTTCAGGTGCTAGAAAAGCAGGAGCTGTTTGGAAAGAAGAGTCTAGGTAAGCTCGATTTTTGTGAGAATTGTGTTCTGGGAAAGTCACATCGAGTCAGTTTCGGTGTAGGAAGGCACACTACTCAGGGAGTGATAGACTATGTTCATTCAGACTTATGGGGTCCGTCTCAGGTGGAATCATTGGGAGGTAAGAGGTATTTCTTATCTATTGTTGATGATTATTCCAGGAGGGTATGGGTTTATATTCTCAGGTTCAAACACGAAGCATTTGGAAAGTTCAAAGAGTGGAAGCAGTTAGTAGAAAATCAGACTGGGAGGACGGTTAAGAAGCTTAGGACAGATAATGGTCTTGAGTTCTGTAACCGGGAGTTTGAACAGTTGTGCACAGAGAGTGGGATTGCTAGACATTTGACAGTTGCCGGGACGCCGCAGCAGAATGGATTAGCAGAACGGATGAATAGAACTCTCATGGATAAGGTACGCTGTTTATTAATTCAGTCTGGATTGCCCAAGACCTTCTGGGCGGAAGCGACATGTACGGCCGCATATCTTATCAATAGGTCACCATCGACAGCGATTGAGAAAAAGACACCTATGGAGATGTGGTCGGGACATCCAAGTGATTATGGGATGTTGAGGATTTTCGGCTGTGTCGCATATTCACACGTTAAACAAGGTAAGCTCGAGCCGAGAGCGGTAAAATGCGTTCTTTTGGGGTATCCTGAAGGTGTGAAGGGGTACAGGCTATATAGGCTTGATAATGAATCACCTAAAATAGTCACTAGCAGGAACGTGGTCTTCAATGAAAGTGTCATGTACAAAGACACATTGAAGGATTCTGGTGCAGGTACTGATAAGTCTGTTGAGGAATTACAGGTTGAGGTGGAACTGCAAAGGTTAAATAATCATTCGCTTGAGGAAGATCAGACAGATGATCAGGAAGATGGCGATGATGAAGATGCAGGGGATCAGGATCATGATCAAACACCGGATCTCACAGATTATCAGTTGGTTCGGGATAGAGAGCCAAGGACAAGAACGAAACCTTTGAGGTTTCGAGATGAGAGTAATATGGCTGCTTACGCGTTTGCTGCAGCAGAGGAAGAAGATACTCATGAACCATTGACATACCAGGAGGCAGTTGCTTGTGAAGATAGTTCTAAGTGGAAAGCTGCTATGGATGAAGAGATGGATTCTCTGAGGAAGAATAAGACCTATGAGTTAGTAGATCATCCAGCTGGGCAAAAGCTGGTGAGCTGCAAATGGCTGTTCAAGATAAAGGAAGGGATTGAACGTGCTCAAAAGCCTAGGTACAAGGCTAGGTTGGTGGCTCGTGGATTCACACAGAGGGCAGGTATTGACTACAATGAAGTATTTTCTCCGGTAGTTCGACACACATCTATCCGGGTTATACTTGCATTGACTGCGTGTAGAGATTATGAGCTGGAGCAGCTTGATGTAAAGACGGCATTTTTACATGGGAATCTTGAAGAAGTGATCTACATGAGGCAGCCACCGGGATATGAACAAGGTAACAAGGTATGTTTGTTAAAGAAATCCCTTTATGGTTTGAAGCAGTCACCTAGGCAATGGTATAGGAGGTTTGATGAGTACATGCTGAGCAACGAGTTTAAGCGTAGCAGTTACGACAGCTGCGTATATTACAGGAGTTATGCACCAGGTGAGTATATCTATCTACTGTTATATGTAGACGATATGCTGATTGCTTGTAAAAGCAAGGCTGAGATTGGGTCTATCAAGTCTTTGCTTAATAAGGAGTTTGACATGAAAGAACTCGGGGAAGCAAAGAAGATTCTTGGTATGGAGATCATCAGGGATCGGAGTCGCAAGATTCTGAGGGTGTCACAATCCGGGTATGTTTCTAAGATTTTAAATAATTTTAGAATAGACAATGGGAAATCGGTTCAGATGCCATTGGGTGGGCACTTCAAGCTGTCGTTGAAGGATTGTCCGGTTAGGGATTGTGATGTTGAAAGGATGAGTAAGGTGCCGTATTCAAATGCGGTTGGGAGCTTAATGTACTTGATGGTGTGCACGAGGCCAGACATAGCGTATGCAGTAAGTGTTGTTAGCAGATATTTGGCGAATCCAGGTAAAAATCATTGGGAAGCAGTGAAGTGGATTTTGAAATATTTGCGGGGTACTGCAAACGTGGGTTTGGTGTTTGGGACAAATCATGGCAACCATGTGGACGTAACAGGTTTTGTTGATTCAGACTACGCAAAGGATCCGGATAAAGGTAGGTCGATCACAGGTTACGCGTTTTTAGTACAGGGATGTGTTGTAAGCTGGAAGGCAACGCTACAACACGTGGTGGCTCTTTCAACTACAGAGGCGGAGTATATGGCCCTTACGGAGGCTGTGAAGGAAGCTATTTGGCTAAGGGGACTCTTGGAAGAGTTGGGCGTGGAGCTTAACACTGTGGCAGTTAATTGTGATAATCAAGGCGCGATTCACTTATCGCGGAATCATGTTTTTCATGAAAGGACTAAGCACATCAATGTGCGTTATCACTTTATCAGAGAGGTCTTGGAAGCAAAGACGGTTGAAGTTCTGAAAGTGGGTACTGAACACAATGCTGCGGATGCCTTGACGAAGGTGGTACCTGGACACAAGTTTCAACACTGCTTGGAGTTGTTGAGTGTTGGTATAGGCTAATATAAAGCCTAAGGTGGAAATTGTTATGTTTAGTCTTTATTTTAGCTTGTGTTGAAGTCTAGGGGGTTAAGTGTATTTAGTCAAATAGCAATAGTGTTTTCCTTTGTTTCCTGTTTTTCATAACCGACTGAGAGCCCTTGTAAAAGTCGGTTTGTCCTTCCCCCTCATCTCTATAAAAGGAGGTGAGGGGGGAAGGGGTCTTGTACGTCATTCTTTCAATACTAATCAATAGTCGATTAGGGATATTACCTTGTGTGCTCTTTTCTTCTTTTCTGTCAACAACATATCTGCTGTGCGTGTGTCATCTTCGTGGTCGAGTTATCCGTGCTAGTAATCGGGTTGTTGGTCGACAAGACTGACAATAAGCACTTCTCAGCTAGACACTAGAAAGTGCTTATTATATTTCAGAAACACAATACCAAACTGATGCGGGCCCAAGTATTGAGGAACGGGCCATTATGTTTCTGGAGGCCCAAGATCGCGTGACAAAAAGGGCCTTACTAAAATGGGCATAACTTGTGGTAAACAGACTTTGTCGGTTTACGGAACTTTCGAGCTCCGAAACACTCTATTTTATGAGTTATTTGCATTTTAATTGTTTTTCGGGTTTTTTTGGACTTTGTTTACGCAATAACTTTCGGCCCATTTGTCTTTTAGGGCCGGTTTCAGTTTTGTAGCTTTAGTTAAGAGTTCCTTTGTAAGGTGGAATGATCAGTTTTATGAAATACCAAAAGTCTACTTTTGGCCGCTTTTGCTAAGAATTCCCTATAATCGGCATTCGTGTGAATCAACGATTATTGGTAGGGTCGTTCCTGGTATTCGTGTGAATCAACAGGTCCGATTTGTGTTATCTCGTTACTTAGATGACTACTCTTTTATTTGGTTTGATAAGAATAGATAATGGTAATAAAATTTAAGAAATTATGTATTGCATACGAGTGTGACTATGATATGTGAGAATCAAGATGTGATTTTGTATTATGTTGTTATATTTCATAGAAGCATTTTACTCCTCTTTTATACTACGTAACATGTACAGCAACTTATTTAACTCATCCACATGTTCTATGTTTAGCTATGTTAGTCAGGCAATGGATATGCTGGAGAAAGGGGGATGCATACATATTACGATATGGTTAATTAAATTTCTTTAGGCAACGGGGAAGAAAAAGGGATAAGGCCATACAGTTCATTAACTATTATATGTTTTGTGATGCATAATATATATGTTGCTCTCGCAGTTAAGAGTTTGTAACGTAGAACTAAATAAAACATACAATACTATTGCGTCATTAATTTGTTGGATCAATTTATACACCAAAAGCCACGCCTCAAGGGCAAATTGGTGATTTCACAAGACCTAGCTAGCATTGCATTTGGCGTGAGATTGACTATATATATGGCGGCCAGCTTGGCTGAAATTTTGTACTACGATTGCAAAAGTAAGACCATTTTTTTTTTCTTGAAAATGTGAAGAATATATTACCACAAACATATAAAATGTTACAGAAGATTCAGGAAACAAGGCCAATGGACATGCCCATGATCCTCATACAACAAGCAAGCATTCAAGCTGATAAAACCTAACCAACTAATTCTTCACATTCCACTAGTAGTAACTACATTTCTCGTAGCAATATTAAAGCCATAAGTCATTCTAGTGAAGAAAAGCATATAGCAAATAGGCCTCATTACTACTAAAGCTCACATGCATTCAACTACATTTCCTTTATGAAAGGCAATCCTATAATCAAACTGCAGCTACCTCCTCACAATCAGATCATAAGAATATCATCCATGATAGGCTTCATCCAATGCAAAAGAGCTTCACTTAAGATATAAGACTACATTTCCTCTTGTAAAGACCTATTTAGACCATTATGCACACCACATATACATAATCTAAATTTTAACCATCTACAAGAGGACTCGCGTATATTAGCTTGTTACTAAATAATTCTTGGGCTTAAAACTTTCTAGAGAAAACAACACCTTAGCCTAGATGGTTATGTAAAACGTTCTCAAAAACTCCTTCATTTTTTACATAAGTTCGATGGAGTTTACATCTTTCGCGACGCTAAGATACACATATCGCCACCTACGTAATTCCATTACTACAACCTTAATCGATTGTTGCAACTCAATTGTACTAACTATAATTTGCTCGCCATCCATTTTGCTTACCATGTCATTTTACGAAATAAGCCATATAATTGTGACACATGTAAGTGACAAGAAAAATATTTTGCTCGCCATGCCATTTGCTCGCTAAAATTTTCTAAAAAAATCATATGATTGTGACTCTTTAATTTTTATTTTTATTTTTTTGGTTATTTGTGGAAGGGGTGAAAGGATAAGGGTGATACAGATGGGTGTGTGTATTTATTAAATTGATTGGATGTGTGTAGTTGATATATTAAATTGATTGGGTGAGTGTATTAATTTCTTTTTAACTACAATTGTGAAACACTCCAACAGTAGTTGATTTCATTTAATATGATGTTGCTTGTGGTGACCTAACCTTTTCAAACTACAATTTAATACTCCGAACCACACCAAGGGCGGAGCTTTTAAGGGACCGGGAAAGGTCCCGGCCCCCTAGGCCTAAGCCCGTTAGTGTATTTGTTCGCGATTTCATGTGTTAAATTTTTTTTCCCATCTCGGCCCTCTAATCTAATGTTTTTCCGAAAAAAATTTGTTTCAGCCCTCCCAACATTTTTCTAGCTCCATCACTGAACCACACATCTACTTAGCCATAACTTCGATACAATTTAAATTCACTTCCTTTTAAACTATCTATATAAAATAGTCAAAATTATATACTTTTGCATATAAAAACAAAAGAAAGGTAAAAAAGGGATATATAAGAACTAAGAAGAAGCAACAAGAAAAATGGACATCAATCAATGAAGAGCGAGCGAAATGAATTGCGAGCAATACAATTTGATCGGCACCTTCTTTTTCCTTTTTTTATTAAATAAACATTCAAGTAGCGAGCAAAAGGAGATGCAATGACACTATTTTAAAGAAAAAGTTACAAAAAAATATTGTTAAAAAAACAGGTTTGATGATCAAATTCTACCAAAAATAAATAAATAAATATTAGTATTTGTATCATAAAAAATAAAAAGGGTTATTCTTGATATAAGTGGGTTTTGAACCGGTGACCTTCCCTTTATCAACATATAAATTTACCACTTTATCAAGAATATCCCTATCAATTATTTTACACTATAAAATACATAACTAAAACAAAATTCGGTTGAAACAAAAATGCTATTGCCCGCCTTACTATTTTATAATTTTGAGATGTAACCATAATTATTTGACATATACGATCATTTTTGCTGTTTTACGTCAAAAAAAGTCAGGTGACGTATCCTTATGAAAATTTACAAAATCAGACTCGGAATATGATGACCAAGTTGTCATTTAAAGACATTACAACAAATCATTACAAATGCTATCGTTTAGTCGAATGCAAAGTAATTGCATGTCTTAAATTACCGACTTGTCATATTGAAAGGGATGAATTTTGTGTATCATCCTACTCTTAATGCGTACAACATCAAACACGTCGTGTTACATGCACGGTCTTGTTTCATTTGATATCAAACTTGCATAGTCCATAATTCCATATATCAAAACCTTTAGCAAGTAATCACTTCCTATATTCGAAAGGTGGAAACGCAAACATCAAGACCCTTGGTACATGTTCAACACGCATAGAATTGGGAAAAACTGTGCATGGTTTCAAGTTTCGGGCACTCGATTGAACTTTAAGATGTTCAGACAATTCATATTTGGAGCGTCTGATGGTCTACTTAGTTTCAAGTGTATACATGGTCGAGTACGTATTTATAATGGTCAGGTACATACTCAAGCTTGAGTCGAAGACGAAGGCCGTTTCTCAAACCTCAAAACAGCAAAGAAAACATAGAAAATATGTTCAGAAACCAAATACCATAGATAAGAAATATCATACCAAACATCAAGACAAGCATATTGAATAATAAAAAGGTGAAAGTTTTGTAACTTTTTTTATTTAGTTTCTGGCTCTCATCTACGTAAACATACTGAATTAACCAATTGTTATGTGGCAGGCATCCGTGGAGGCGAAAGAGGGAAGTGAAAGGTCGTTAGTATGGGCTAAAGAGAAGGCGAAAAAATGTCTAATAATGCAGTCAATTGTAAATAGCGTAACTTTATGGGTACTCGTCTAGTTTTACTTAATATGTACACATAATTTTTAAAAGTTTAAACTTGCTGCAACTGGTTCACGTATATCACACAAAACAATACAATAATCCGGGCAATAGCAGAAAAATAGAATGGATTTGATTGATAGATCTAAATTAAATATTTCTACTAAACATATTTTATCACACTATTTCAATATTCGAGTCTTAAATGAGTTGTGGAATAGCAGCACCCAACAAAAATACTTTTACCCAATGAGAAAGTAAAATATCATCATCTTCTATTTCCGATTGTTTTCTATCTTTTTGTTCATTTCTTCCTATATAAATCATAAATAACGTGGGCCATCGACTGCCGTTATCACCTTCGCTCCTATGAGGTTTGCTACTCTCACCACATATCTTTCAAGAATTCACAAAGATCTTCAAGATCGGTCAAACCATAGTATACCACCAAACGTATTGAGTAATTCTTTAACATGAAGCTTCAAGAGTTTTCGTCTGTTTTCTATCACAGGAACAGATATCACATGTTTCTCCTTGCTTTGTGGGTCTTCAATCAACATCGCCACGCCGTCCATCTTTACAATGAGCTCCTCAAGATTACTTACACCTAAGGACTGATAGTCTAGTGATCTGTTGAACTTTTGCTGGTAAGGTCTCTCAAAACGAGTAAATGGAATATCGTAAAAAAAGCTTTCAAGTAACTCTTTAAGCTCATCTCGGAAGACAACTAGTCTTTGATTAATCAAGCCATCCTCAACTTCTAACCTCGTCAAGCATATCTTAATATGAACTGTTTTGTTCCGGCCTTAAAATTCAATCTCGTCAAGAGGCAGCTGACCACCCGATGATTCCAACAGTGACACTAACTCACGTGTCAAACCATTTACATCACCTGGTTGAACACCCATTGAATCATTCTGTTCATTTGAACTAACATGTCGTACCGACACTTCAGCCAAATTGTTCGGATAACTAAAAGATCTCGAACTTTTGGGTAAACTTGGCTGTTGGCCACAACGTTGGATCTTTATTGGTCTAACGTGGTCACAATATACCAAGTAACACGATACGTTCAAAGAATTGCTTTTGAATTAATTGAAATAATAATAAGTCATCATATGTAAATGTTACAGATTCTAATCTATATATAATGAATGAAAAGGTGCGTTTGAATGGTTGTGTTGGTTCGGTAGAATCAACAGATGCAACGCTTCCTTTTGTAACTGTCAAATGGCAGTTATTTCCTGAAAGTTGACTTTTTAATATAGTTGACTTTGACTTCGGGTTTGACCCTCTAAATGGGTAAGGCGGGTAAGAGTGGGATTAACCCAATATTCTCCCCCTTAATCACAATCGTCATCTCCTAGATCTTTGACTCCAATAAAGTGTCTCATTGTTAGAAATTTGATCTTCGGTAGTGCCTTTGTGAGTATGTCAGCCTTCTGATGTTCTCCTCGAATAAATTCAACTTGTAAGTCTTCTCTTTCAACGCATTCTCGTATTGTTAGGAATATGAATATTCAGCAGAAGACTCGGTCACCCCGAGTACTTATTAGATCATCATAGCTGGTAGGATTATCAGTAATATTATTAGTAGTTTAGTTATTAATTAGTATTGTGGAGTGGGTCGGGTCTTTACCCTCTGTCAGCTCGCTCCACAGTCCACTAGGGACATAATATGTAGTAGTATATATACCACTTCCCACACATGGGAAGGGTTGGACCTTTTCAATCTAATATTACACAAGTTTCTTTCTCTCATTAAAAGGCTCCCATTTCTCTCTCTAAAACCTCTTCCATTCGATCCATACAAGCCTCATACTAGTGATTCATGTATTGTGAATACCCTACAATTGGTATCAAGAGCCATGGTTAGGTCCATGAGAGTTGGTATTCACGAATTTGTGTAGTTTGTGAGGTGTTTATACTTGGGTCGATTTGTAGTTTTCTAATTTTCTTTGGTTTGGTTTGTTTAGTAGCTTAAATTTCACTTTGTACTTTGTTTAGTGATTAGAGGTTGTTTTATCTTGTATTTGTGTAGTTCTTTAGGCTTTTTCTTGGTTAGGTTTGTAGTTTGTTTAAGTTTTTCTTTCGGTTTGATTAAGTAGCATAGATTTCATCTTTGTACTTTGTTTAGTGATTAGAAGTTGGTTTTCTTTGTACTTTCTAGCTTAAGAATAGTATTAGAGTGGTATTTAGTGTTTGGATTCACAGATCTAAGAACGGTGTGGTGATTTTGAGAAAATTCGTGGGTTGTAGTTGTGTTGTTCTTGGCAGCGGTTTGTCTGTTTTGGACGATTATTGGACTCGGTTTGTGTCAATTCTTGGACACGGTTTGTCCTTTTACTCGTTTAGGCTAAAGGACAAAAGGCAGTGAAAGTGACGTGCCTGGGAGTTTGTGTCCACTCGGTTTGTCCCTGCTGCGCGTACTCGGTTTGTCCCTGCTGTGCATACTCGGTTTGTGTAGACTCGGTTTGTCTCCGAAGAATTTACTCGGTTTGTGTTAATTTACTCGGTTTGTGTGTCTACTCGGTTTGTCCCAGCTACGTAGACTCGGTTTGTCTCTAAGGATTTTACTCGGTTTGTACCTACTCGGTTTGTCCCAGCTTTGTGTAGACTCGGTTTGTGTAGACTCGGTTTGTCTCTGAGGATTTTACTCGGTTTGTACCTACTCGGTTTGTCCCAGCTTTGTGTAGACTCGGTTTGTGTAGACTCGGTTTGTCTCTAAGAATTTACTCGGTTTGTGTAAATTTACTCGGTTTGTGTGTCTACTCGGTTTGTCCCAGCTACGTAGACTCGGTTTGTCTCTAAGGATTTTACTCGGTTTGTCCCAGCTGTGTACTCGGTTTGTGTAGACTCGGTTTGTATAGACTCGGTTTGTCTCTGTGGAATCTACTCGGTTTGTATCTACTCGGTTTGTCTCTCAGACTTGTATGCGGTTTGTGTCTTGGTGATTTTAGAAATTCCCGCGAAAGATTCGATTTCTCGGTTAAATCACAAGATCAGTAAAATCCCGTAGTTACTATGGCTACCACATCAAGTACATCATCAGATGATATTCAAGCAGCAGGATCTGACACTCGTCCACCTATGCTAGATAGGACGGATTATGAGTCTTGGGCACAACGAATTAGACTTTACTGCTTGGGCAAAGATAATGGTGTTAACATTCTTAAGTCAATTGACGAAGGACCTTATCAGATGGGTACCACCAGAGACGTGGTTACAACTGGTGAAGATGGAACAGTAACTTGGGGCATCGACAGACCTAGGAACTACAACGATCTTAATGAAGAAGAAAAGAAGAGGTATGATGCCGATATTAGAGCCTCCAACATAGTTATTCAAGGTCTTCCAAAGGATGTGTACAAGCTCATCAATTTCAACACTGAAGCCAAAGCTGTGTGGGACAACGTTAAGATGCTGCTAGCAGGGTCAGAACTCACAAAGGAAGATCGTGAGTCACAGCTGTATGATGAGTTCGAGCATTTCAACATGAACCCAGGAGAAAATATCACAGATTACTATGTGAGATTTCATAAGTTGGTGAATGATATGAGGATGATCAGAATGACTATGCCCAATATCCAACTTAACTCAAAGTTTGTGAACAACATGACTCCGGAATGGGACAGATTTGTTACTGCCGTCAAACTCAACAAAGGTTTAAGGGAGACTAACTATGAACAGCTGTATGCTTACCTGCAACAACATGAGAAGCATGCTGCCTATGATAGGGTGCTGAGAGAAAAGTTGAATCCTTCAACTGCAAATGACCCACTGGCATTCATGACTAACATACAACCAACAAACCAATCATCATCCAATCCAAGCTATCACCAACTTCACTCACCAGTACCTGCTATGAGTTCACAACTTGACTCAGGCTACTCTCAGACCGACAAAATGATTGACAACCTCACCAATCAAGTATCTCTACTGGTTCAACAGTTTCAAGCATCACTCCCTCAGACCAACAATCAGTTAAGGAATTCTTCCAACCCACGCAATCTAGCAATGGTGGAGGACGGGAAAATTGTGGTCCAGAATGTGCAAGGGAGAGCTGGTAGAAACATGGGTCGAGGTTATGTGCAGAACAGAGCAGGGAATGCCAATCAGGGGCAAGGGAAACAGATCAAGTGTTATAATTGTGGGGGGCTTGGACACATTGCTAGAAACTGCAATCAACCTAAACGTCCTCAGAACTCAGATTACTTCAAAGACAAGATGCTGTTAATGCAAGCTCAAGAAAATGGTGCTGTATTGGATGAGGAAGAGCTATTGTTCTTGGCAGGAGATGGAGGAAATACTTTTGATGAAGATGTGGATGAGAAACCTGTTCAGGATCTAGCACTTAATGATCCTAACATCTTCAAGGCAGATGACTGTGATGCATTTGACTCTGATGTGGATGATGAACCTACTGCTCAAACAATCTTCATGGCTAACTTGTCTTCCCTGGCCTCATCTCGTCAAGCTGGTCCTTCTAATGCATCTGTGATATCTGAGGTACTAAAAATTTATGACACATATAATATTGTCGAGGGACAACAGATTCCCGAAGAAGTACATCAGGCAGTTGTTTCTGACTCAAGTGATGTTGATATGGAAAATAGCAATATTGTCTCATATGAACAGTATTTGAATAGCAACAACTCTCCTGATGTATCAAATGGTGAATCCTTTGTCAATAATGATGTGTGTGCTATGAGTAATGTATGTGCCTTAGATAATGCGGGTTGTGTAGATAATGCATGTGCGTACCATGAGAACAAATTGCCTGTCCCTGATGATAACTTGATCACTAGACTAAACATCTATAAAGAACAAGTTGCTATGTATGAACAGCGTGCTAAGTTTGAGCTTAATGATCGTGAGCAGAAATTAGAAGGTCAAATGAGTACACTTATTAAAGAGTCTAGAGTGCGAGAAGAAACATTAAAATTAGAGTTGAGTTCTTTGAAAAGTCAACTAGAAGAGTCTGTCAAACAGAAACAGGAAGCACAAAAGTGTGTAACCACAATTAAGCAAGAATTCAAACAAAAAGAAACAACTCTTTTAAATGATTTCTCTAGACTCAAGACGTTAAAAAATAAGCTTGAAGATAAGTTGTACACACAAAATCAAACTATACAAACTGCTCAAATGATTCATAAGCACAGAAAGTTGAGTGATAAGCACAGTAAAATCATGATAGGTGAACCTAAGTCAACCATCCTTAGGGACATGCAAGTACTTCAACCAGCCCTATATGATGGTAATGTGATGCTTAAGCCTATTCATGACCAACCTGAGCATATCTACACTGATGAAGAGGATGAGTTGAGTGATAAAACGAGGGAAAAAATGAATGTGAAAATGAGGGATCCCGAGTGCATAGCCAGACGAATAATAATCAAACCCCATGATTATTATGAAGAAAATCGTTTGACTGTGTTTGCTCCTCAAAAGAAGTTAACACCTGAGCAGATATTTTGGAAACAAGATAATGAAAAACTTAAGGTAGAAAAACTTAAGGCCAACACACCCCCTCATTAGAAAAGTTGCGTCCATAACGGTGTATCCTCCCAATACACCTAGGAATTTGGTGCCTTTGTCTCTTCCCACTGAATGCAAAACCTTTATTAGCTTATATGTGCTTTGGCAACTGTTTGCTGATTTCGATAAAACATGTAAGAAGAGAATCACACCCACTGGCATTACTGAGGGGGAAAGGTGTTTTGAACATGCAAAAAGGTGTTACTTAACTGAGGTCATGCCATTCTTTAAACTACTTAAAGAACACTTTGAAGGGTTGCAAACTGCCCTTAAAGCCGAAATAAATGAAATGAAAGTAGTGTTTAAAGATATGGAAAATGAGGTGAATGAACATGCAATAGAACTTAAAAGTCGAGAGATTGAAAGAAAAAACATACTCATTACTAACGACAACTTGATTGCTAAATGTATTGCACAAGATGTATTTTACACTGTCACTGATTCTGCATTGTCTGCTTGTCAATTTAATGAGTATGCTATTGCGTTAAATGTCACCCAGAATCGTGTTGTTGAGCTTGAGGGGGAGAATTTGAAATTGCTTGAAAAAATTCAAAATGATGACCATGATAACATGGTTAAACGTTTTTCGAAACTAGAAGTTGATTATCTGAACTTGCAACTTAAACATCAACACTTAGAAGAAAAATGCAAAATATCAAATGTCAAGACATCCACGGATGCTCCTGAGTTTGATACATATTTTGAATTAAGCAAACGTGATGAAACAATTCAAGCTCACACGAACACGATCCGACTGCTGAGGGCCCAAATTGCCCAATTGAAATCCAACAAGTGTGAAGTATATGGCACCAATAAACCTTCATCTTCAGATTCTCAGAATTTTCAATATCAAAACACCATAAATAAGTTACATTATGAAAATGAGTGTTATCGAGAAGAAAATTCAAAGGTTAAACAACATTTCAAAGAGTTATATGATTCTATTAAAGTTACAAGAAGCAATCATAATAATCAAATAACCTCTTTGACAAATGAAATTGAGAATCTTAAGGCTCGGGTGAAAGGTAAAATGCCATGCACCACTTGTAATTGTGATACACCAAAGGCTACTGATTGTAAAAAGTATGATGTTGATGTTGGGCGTATTCCGTTTAAGCTTAGAAATAACAGCCTTGCCCATCAAACATATCTAGATCATCTTAGAGAAGGTCTTGACACACTTCGTGAGGTAGTTGAAGAAGATAGGAATGACAAGCCACTTGATCAAGCAGTTGTCTATGCATGCAAACTCACGAAAAGGATTCAGGAAAACTTAGAATATGCCATAGGCTCAATTCCTAAGTTTAGAGGCCATAGAGATAAATTTGTTGCATCATCATCCAATGTTGAGAACAAGCATGTAGCCTTTGACCTACCACCCAAAACATCAGAACTCAACACATCATTATCAGGAAGGCATGTGACAGAAAAACAAACTAATGTTACCTTCGATGCTTCTACAGGAGTAAAAAGTGACACCCAAGCTAGCGGGTCAAGGTCTAGAGGAAATGAAAGAAAGGATATGACTGCGCCAGCTAAGAATGATCACTTGAAGAATGTAGAAGCCCAACCTAGGAACAATAAGTTTACAATGAGTAGGATGAATCGTGTTGATTCTAGTATCAAAAGTACTGTAATTAATTCGAATTCTAATGCTATCTGTAAAACTTGCGACAATTGTTTAATTTCTGCTAATCATGATGAATGTGTTGTGTCTTTCCTGATGTCTTCTGCATCATCCCATGTTAAGAATGGTAGGATAACTAAAGCATGCAAAAAGGTTTGGAAAGCAACAGGAAAAACATTTGCTAGCATAGGCTATCAATGGAGACCCACTGGAAGGAAATTCAATTTAGGAAAACAGTGCACGTTACCTAAAATGAATAAGCATAAAATTGTAAAAGTTAAGGAATGGAGACCCACTGGAAGGAAATTCAATTTAGGAAAACAGAGACCATTACCTAAAATGAATATGCATAGAATTGTGAAGAATAAGGAATGGAGACCAACTGGTAGAATCTTGCCTTTAGAATCACAATGCCTTCCATCTAGGTCTTGTCCTGTCTCAAGTTCTGTCTCTACAGTAAAGATAGCAGAATCTGTGAAATCTGTGGTTCCTGAATATGTGTGTGCTGACCAAATGGACCCCAATTGCACTTGGGGATCCACATTTTTCAGTTATCCATTGTTGTCTGGTTTCAAATGCAGGTCGTACAAATCGTCCTGTGGTATTTGGACTCAGGCTGCTCAAAACATATGACTGGAGATCGCTCACGGCTCAAGAACTTCGTGAAAAAGTTTATCGGGACAGTTAGATTTGGGAACGACCACTTTGGTGCTATTATGGGTTATGGAGATTATGTGTTTGGTAATAGTGTAATCTCAAGGGTATATTATGTGGAAGGACTAGGACACAATCTGTTTTCTGTGGGTCAATTTTGTGATTCAGATCTGGAAGTGGCTTTCAGAAAGCATACATGTTTCGTTAGAGAATTGGATGGTTTAGATCTCCTCAAGGGCAGTCGGGGCACCAATCTATACACCATCTCAATTGAAGAAATGTTGAAGTCCTCTCCAATTTGCTTGCTTTCTAAAGCCTCTAAAACAAAATCATGGCTGTGGCATCGTCGTTTGAACCACTTGAACTTCGGTACCATAAATAATCTTTCCCGTAAAGATCTTGTTAGAGGGATGCCCAGACTGAAATATGAGAAAGATCATCTCTGCTCTGCATGTCAACTGGGTAAAAGCAAGAAACAAACCCACAAGCCTAAAACCGTCAACACCAACTTGGAAGTTCTTCACACCCTCCACATGGACTTGTGCGGTCCAATGAGAATACAAACCATAAATGGAAAGAAGTATGTTCTGGTGATAGTAGATGATTATTCTCGGTTCACATGGGTAAAGTTTTTGAGAACCAAGGACGAAACTCCAGAGGTTATCATTAAACTGATAAAACAGCTGCAAGTAAGGCTAGATAAAACTGTCAGAATCATCCGCACAGATAATGGTACTGAGTTTGTTAACCAACAACTCCGTAATTTCTATGAAAGTATTGGCATCACGCATCAGAAAAGTATCCCTCGCACGCCTCAACAGAACGGGGTGGTTGAACGAAGGAACCGTACTCTGGTGGAGGCTGCAAGAACTATGCTTATATTTTCAAAGACTCCGATGTTTCTTTGGGCAGAAGCTATTGCAACAGCATGTTACACTCAAAACCGATCCCTAATTCATCCGGTTCATGAGAAGACTCCCTTCGAGTTAATTCATAACAAGAAACCAGATCTTTCCTTTCTGCGTGTGTTTGGTGCTCTCTGCTATCCAACTAACGATAGTCAAGACTTGGGAAAGTTAAGAGCTAAAGCAGATATAGGTATTTTTGTTGGATATGCACCTGACAGTAAAGGGTATCGAATCTACAATAAAAGAACCCGTAAAATCATGGAAACCATTCATGTTACGTTCGATGAGCTGAGTGAGCTACCTGTTTCAGGACAAATCAGTTCTGGACCCGATCTTCACCTTTTGTCTCCTGGACCCATTAGTTCAGGACTTGTACAGAATTCCACGCCTGCAGATTCTTATGTGCCACCTACATGTGAGGAGTTGAAAAAGTTATTCGATCCTATGTTTGATGAATACTTTGAGCCAACGAATGGAACCATCCCGAGTGAACCAGCAATAATTCCTATGAATGAGGTTCAAGCCCCACAAGGTTCAGAAGGTCCTGCAGCTTCAGTATCAGTCAGTCACAATGCTCCTGCTGCCAGTCAATCGCCTTCGTCATCAAACACTCAAACTACTCCAGTAATGCAAGAATCTTCAGATAATAATTCTTTGGAAGTTAATCCTTTTGCTCCTGTTGAAGAGGTTCCTTTTGAAAACATATTTGCTCCTGAACATTCATCAGACACATCCTTACCTGAGGAACACAGCACTGCTACGTCCGTTCATAACCATCAACCTCACGACCATCTCAGGAAATGGACCAGTGATCATCCAATCGACAACATCATAGGCAATCCTTCACGTCCAGTATCCACACGTAATCAACTAGCCACTGATGCACTATGGTGCTTCTTCAATTCCGTACTGTCTAAAGTCGAACCAAAAGATGCCAAAGAAGCAATGACTAAAGATTGCTGGTTCCAGGCTATGCAGGATGAAATCCATGAATTTGATCGACTTGAAGTGTGGGAATTAGTGCCTCCTCCTGAGCGTGCAATGATCATTGCTTTAAAGTGGATCTTCAAAGTGAAGCTTGACGAGTATGGTGATGTCTTAAAGAACAAGGCACGGCTAGTTGCTAAAGGGTTTAGACAAGAAGAGGGCATTGATTTTGAAGAATCGTTTGCTCCGGTTGCTAGAATTGAAGCTATAAGAATCTTCCTAGCTAATGCGGCTAGTCGTAATATGATAGTCTACCAGATGGATGTCAAAACGGCATTCTTGAATGGTGACTTAAAGGAAGAAGTTTACGTGAGTCAACCTGAAGGATTCGTGGATGCTGAACACCCTACTCATGTTTACCGCTTGAAGAAGGCTCTTTATGGGCTAAAACAGGCGCCAAGGGCATGGTATGATACATTGTCCAAGTTCCTCCTAGCAAACAGATTCTCCAAGGGTGTTGTTGATCCTACACTATTCACCAGAAAGTCAAGAAACCATCTACTGCTAGTTCAGATATATGTAGATGATATCATCTTTGCTTCAACAGATCCTGGTGAATGTGATAGTTTCTCAAAGGAGATGAATTCCAAATTCCAAATGTCCATGATGGGACAAATGTCATTCTTCTTAGGACTACAAGTTTCTCAAAGTCCCGGAGGCATATTCATCAATCAATCCAAATACGCCAACGAGATCTTGAAAAAGTTTGGATTCTATTCAAGTGAACCTGTTGACACTCCCATGGTTGATAGAACGAAGATGGATGAAGATCCTTCAGGGATTCCAGTGGATATAACGCAATATCGAAGCATGATTGGATCTTTGATGTACATCACAGCTAGCAGACCAGATCTTCTGTTTGCTGTGTGTATGTGTGCTCGGTATCAATCCAGACCAACCAAGAAGCATGTTGAAGCAGTGAAAAGGATCTTCCGATATCTTCAAGGCACGGTTCATATGGGTCTCTGGTATCCTAAGGACACTGCAATGGAGTTAACGGCATACGCAGATGCTGATCATGCGGGATGTCAAGACACTCGTCGAAGTACGTCAGGAGGAGCTCAATTTTTAGGGGAAAAGTTGGTTAGTTGGTCTTCTAAGAAGCAGATGAGTACTTCCATATCATCTACTGAAGCTGAGTACATTGCTATGTCTGCTTGCTGTGCACAAATCCTTTGGATGCGATCACAACTTTCGGACTATGGACTCTCATACAACAAAATTCCCCTATATTGTGACAACAAAAGCGCCATTGCTCTTTGTTGTAACAATGTTCAGCACTCCAGGTCTAAACACATCGACATCAGGCATCACTTCATCAGGGAACAAGTGGAAAAAGGAATTGTGGAACTTTACTTCGTAAGGACAGAGTTTCAGTTAGCTGACATCTTCACCAAGGCCCTCCCAAGAGAAAGGTTTCAGTTTATTCTCCCACGCCTTGGCTTGAAAAGCATGACTCCTGAAACCCTCAAGTGTCTTCAGGAAGAAAAGGAGGAGTAAAGGATTGTCTTCTTATATCCTTGTACATAGTTGTATATACATTAAATCAAAAAGAAAAATACAAAAATATAAAATCTATAAAAAACCATAAAAAATCAAAAAAAAAAAAAAATCAGAAAATACCAAAAATAGTCCTACCTAGGCATGTCTTCTGTTTATCGATAACATTTACGGATCTAGAAATGTCATTCAACAATGGCACGGATTCTTAAATGAAGCTCGAGCAGAAGTTATACTAATCAGTTAAAACATGTCTTAATGGCTTGCAGTTACTTCATACTGCAACCAGTGCTATACAATGTGGAAAGCATGTCGCCAAAAAGACAGCTGTTCCTCCAACCGGGTGATGTTCACCTGGGCATGGATTACTTTATATCCATGATTCTCCGACTTGATGTACGTTTCAGTGCATCACTTCGTATATAAGAAGAGAAGTCTTCTTTTCATCAAGATTCTCTATCTTGTTAGATCCCTCAAGAGAGTCTTGATGTTACACAAGGTGGTAAAATGAACTAAATTTTCACAAATGTCCGTCGCTCAATTGAATGACTACAGCTCTTTTAATGGAAAACGGGTCATTAATTGAGGGGGAGCATATTTGTTCAAATTTCCGACACCTTGCCATATTTGTGCAAACATCAGCAGTGACACTCTCTCGTTGTTTCAAGGGGAGCATAGTATGCTCCAAAATCAGAATACATTTAAACCTGCCACATTTTCTCCCAAATTTTTCTAAATGTATTTAAATCAATTGGGATCACAAATCTCAAATGGTTTGAAATTTTTGATCGGGGGAGAGAATGTGATTTAAATAGGAAATTCTGATAAAATGTGATGATTTGGAAGTTAATGTAGGCTCTCCCGTATGCGCTAAACCATTTTGTATATCAAGGCACATATTGAGGGGGAGCAAAATGTTTTGGTCATATACGCAAGCTCTTCCATATGTGCGAAAATCTTTCTTATATCAATGCACATATTGAGGGGGAGCAAATGGTTTTAACAAAACAAAGGAGTTGGCATCTCATGTGACCGTGACTCAGAATTAACCAATGAATTGACGAAACTTGTCATCAATCGAAAGGATTCGTCTTGGCCGGGTAATAATTTCAAGCTGGTCTAACCAGTGATGTAAGCGTGTCTCGAAAAAGATGAATCTGAGTAGAGTGTACCATTTCGAGAAACTTTCTGTGGACTTGACCAGGCCGGGTAATAATTTCAAGCTAGTCTAACTAGTGATGTAAGCGTGTCTCGAATCGGTCTTGTTCACTGAAAGTAGATCAATTCAAAAAGTGCGAGCTCTACCTAACATGTGCAAATTTATAAAACTATCACTCGAGCACATGTTGAGGGGGAGCATTTGAAAAATATAAAACTCTCAAGTGTCTGCAAAAATGTGTTTTAAAATCATGAACACTTTGAGAGATTTTTCAAGGATTTGGTTTGGCAATCATGGATGAATATCAAAGACCGACCATTTTAATTAACGCATGGAGTTATAAGGATGGTTAGGTTAGGTTCAAAATTCCCATGATCCCGCCAGAGCCGGAGGGATCTACCCAGGGATAATCCACTAGTTAGTGTAGAAGTCCTTAGGTATGATTAAAAAGGAGAAAAGTGATTGAGGGAAGAGTGCCGTCTGAGATGGAGCTGACACTGGAACAAACCCAACAAGGTGTTAGTTATGAAGTCTCGGTAAGCACTGAAGGGGTTGAAGAATGAAAAAGAATTGTAAAGAGAAAGGGTGAAAAGAAATAGCCCTCCTTACAACTTAGGCAGAAACCGGGTCAATACATATGCTGTCAGAATCACTTAGTTGATTGCTGGCATTGAAGACAAAGTATCATGGACCCAGTGATACGCTGCACAACCCTCCCTAGCCACTCAAGGTCCCTCAAAGGATTCTTGTTTCAATTTTCACGGAGTTCAATACATTCCTATCGTCTCTCTCACTCCGAGTTAGATGATATTGAATAGGTGGCAGTTCTCTCCAGCCTCCGCTCACTAAATCAAAACGCACTATCGAGTCTAGAGCCCCGAGATACATAATAAGATCTCATAGGGACACGAATTATTTCTACACTGGTTGTTCAACATTAAGGACACCAGTTGTAATCTCATGAGTCCTACGCAGATCTTAGCAATCTGCCAGAACATTTATGAGGGAATTTACTTATGTAATTCTCAATGATTGAATGGAAATTCCTGCCAGGGTCAACATCAAGCAGCCCTGAAAGCAGGTCACTTTGGTAATTCCTCGTGGATTACGCTTAGTGGTCGCGGCGGTTTCAACCGGTCTACAGTCGTGGAGTGATCTCCAGCGACTCACCTAATCGTTGATTTACTACGGTAAAATCTTAAAAAGCCCTCTGTGGGTTTTCGATTAGGAACGGTCTTAGTAAGGATTAGAGAGAGTCTTCACACTATGCTGTTGACTATCTCGAAGTCCAAACTTGTTAGTACCGGTCGAATTATTGCTAACTGTCGTATGCAGGAATATCTGGCGGTTGTTGCTGTGGAACGCTGTAGCTGGTTGCTGTTGTAGCTGGTTGCAGAAAAGATGCCAATCCATCACCACATGTTCACACCACATCATCATCAAAGAAGTCATGATCGACCTAAAAGACCTTCAACACAGCTTCTGCTAACTCTGATGCTAAAGATCGTGACCCCATATCGTGTGAGCATGTCAGCTCTAAGTATATTTCATCACATGGAGTATGACTACAGAAAGATGACTTGGAGACTAAAGTGGGATGATACGTTCAGAGATTATTCAAAGTTCATCCAAGACAAAAGAGAAGTCATCTTCAGATCACTGATGTTTGCACAACAATCTATGACATTGAAGATTCAATGAGTACGAGCTATGATGTCAAGATCCAAGGAAGAAGTGCTGAAATTCAGAACATTACTTCTGGGGTGACCTCTCTTAGGGGGAGATTGTTAGGAATATGAATATTCAGCAGAAGACTCGGTCACCCCGAGTACTTATTAGATCATCATAGCTGGTAGGATTATCAGTAATATTATTAGTAGTTTAGTTATTAATTAGTATTGTGGAGTGGGTCGGGTCTTTACCCTCTGTCAGCTCGCTCCACAGTCCACTAGGGACATAATATGTAGTAGTATATATACCACTTCCCACACATGGGAAGGGTTGGACCTTTTCAATCTAATATTACACAAGTTTCTTTCTCTCACTAAAAGGCTCCCATTTCTCTCTCTAAAACCTCTTCCATTCGATCCATACAAGCCTCATACTAGTGATTCATGTATTGTGAATACCCTACACGTATGAAGTGGTACTTTGTATCAATGTGTTTACTTCTTCCGTGAAAAACGGGATTCTTCATTAGTTCTATAGCTGATTTGTTATCAACTAGAATAGTTACCTTTTCTTCCTTCGAGTGTGTAAGCCTGCTGAGTAGTCTTTTTAACCATAATGCTTGTGTTGCTGCTGCAGTTGCTGCAATAAATTCAGATTCGCATGATGATAATGCTACTGTGGCTTGCTTCTGTGTGCTCCAGCTTATTGGTGAATCACCATAGTAGAAAATGATTCCAGTAGTTCCTTTGCCTTCTTGAGTGTTGACTCCATAGCTACTGTCGCTAAAGCCTTGTATTTTGTTTCCTCCATTATGTTTGTAGGTGATACCGTAGTTCTTTGTTCCTTTAACATAACGTAGTACATGTCTAATTGCTTTCATGTGTTGCTCTTTAGGTTCTTGCATAAATCCACTAAGTAATCCAATGGAGTAACTTAAGTCGGGTCTTGTGTGAAGCAGATATCGTAGACATCCAATTAAGCTTCTATATTCAATTGAGTTGACCATTGTTCCTTCATTATTCTTTGTCAATCTTGTTCCTGGATCCATAGGTATTAGGGTTTCATTGCAGTCCGTCATTCCAACTTCCTTTAGAATCTTGGTCGCGTATGCAGATTGCTTTATTGATATGTCACCTCCAGTTTGTGTGACTTCTATCCCTAGATAATATGCTAATAATCCAAGGTCACTCATTTCGAATTTATCTTCCATTTGAGCTTTGAATTTGTCGATCTCTTCCTTTGGTGTGCCAGTGATGATTAAATCATCTACGTAGACTCCTATAAGTAGAATTGAGTCCTTTGTGGTCTTTGTGTAGATCGCTTGTTCTAGTGCACATTTCTTGAAATCTAAGGACTTCAAGGTGTTGTCCAGTTTTATGTTCCATGCACGTGGTGCTTGTCTTAGACCATATAATGCTTTGATGAGTCTATAGACTTTTCCAGAATTCCCTTCTTGTATGAAGCCTTCCGGTTGTGAAACATAAACTTCTTCTTTTAAATCTCCATGTAGAAATGCAGATTTTACATCAAGGTGATGTACTTCCCATTTTTTATTAGCAGCTATGGCGAGTAATAATCTTATAGTTTCCATCCTTGCTACAGGTGCGAAAACTTCCTCAAAATCTATGCCATGCTCTTGAATGTAGCCTTTTGCTACTAGTCTTGCTTTATGCTTGACTATGTTTCCATTAGCATCCTTCTTGGTCTTGAATACCCACTTTAAGCCTATTGCTTTATGTCCTTTGGGTAAAGTGGTTAGTTCCCATGTGTTATTTCTATTGATAGAATCTAACCCGACCTTCATTGCTTCGATCCATTTTTGATCGTTTGATGCTTGCTTGTAATTCTTAGGTTCATCTTCAGCAAGTAATAATCTCTCAGTGTTGTCAAATAAATCATTCAAGGTTCTGAAACCTCTTATAGGTGTATGATCAAAGTGTGAATGTGAAGCTGTGGTTGATGTAGAACCACTATCACTTTGATAGGTTGATTGTATTGAGTTGATTGGTGTAATTTGAGAGTTTACTCGGGATGAAATTGTAGATGGTGTGTGAAGTGTTTGTGATTGAGAGGGTGAGCTTCTTGTTGATGTTGTGTAATTATCATCATCGTTGTTGGGAAAATCATTGTCTTCGTCATTTGGTTGGATATTTTGTTCATGGTGTTCATTGGTGGCTTCAAGGTTTTCTATTCTGAAGTCAATCCATTCTGGTTCATTGGTGTGTTCACTCATGTAATCCTTCCAGTCCCATGCTTCTTCCTGTTTAAACTTCACGTCTCTACTAACACAAATTCTTTGTGTTGTTGGATCAAATAATCTATAAGCTTTTGATCCTTGTTCATTGCCTAAGTATACCATTTTGTTGCTTCTATCATCAAGCTTTGTTAAGCGTTGAGATGGTACCTTAGCATATGCTATGCAGCCGAAAATTCTAAGTGTTTCTAGATTTGGCTTTCTTCATTTAATTGCTTCGTATGGAGTAATATCTTCTAGTGCTTTTGTAGGTACACTATTTAAGATGTAAATTGCATGTCTAACAGCTTCAGCCCAAAAATCTTGTGGCATGTTAGTTTCTTTCATCATACATCGAGTTGTAGACATAATTGTCCTATTCCTTCGTTCTACTACTCCGTTTTGTTGTGGTGAATAAGGAGCAGTGAGTTGTCGTGATATGCCATTGTCTTTGCAATATTTGATGAATTCATTTGATGTGAATTCTCCTCCACGATCGGTTCTAAACATCTTTAATGTTGTCCTTAACTCCTTTTCTATTGAATTCTTGTATTCCTTGAAAGTATCAAATGCGTGATCTTTCGTTTCTAGGAAATACGCCCACATGTATCTTGAATAATCATCGACTAACAAGAATATGTATTTCTTTCCAGATGGTGTTGGTGGTGTGATTGGTCCACATAAATCTCCATATACTAAGTCTAAGGGTGATGTAGATCTGGTTTTGGCTTTCTTTGGAAATGGTGTTCTACTATGTTTACCAACTAAACAAACATCACAGATTTGTGTTGTATGTTTAATGGCAGGTATTCCTTGAACTAACTCTCTTTGAGCCATAGTTTTTAATGAATCAAAGTTGAGATGTCCTAGTCTTGCGTGCCATAACCATGTGTTATCCTTTAAGTTTGCTAGTAAGCAAACAGGTGTTCCTACTTTCAGACTTGCTTTGTATAGACGGTTTCTTTGTCTTGTGACTCTTAAGAAGATTTTGTCATCCATGTCATAAAGTCGCAGTTCATTATCTTCCATTACAACTTTACAACCAATTTCGGTGAATTGACCAAGGCTCAATAAATTGCTTTTCAGGCTTGGGATATAATAGACATGTGAAATGATTCTTTGTTGCTCATCATCACATTCTATTAGGATTGAACCTTTTCCTTTGATCTCTATGTGTGATCCATCTCCGAATTTCACTTTTCCACTAACTTTCTCATCTAGGTCTTTGAAGTGTTCTCTCACTCCTGTCATATGGTTACTAGCTCCATTGTCTAAATACCATTGACTATCCAAATTTGTCTCTTGTGTTTCTACCTCTTCGTGTAGAGAGACATTTTGGTCTTCAACTTCTTTTACAAGTGGATCTTCTAGAATTGCACGTTAGTGTTTGTCTTGGCATAACACTTATTTGCAAGATGTCCTTTCTTGTTGCATTTGTAACAAGTTACATTGCTAGGATCAAAGTTTGATCTCTTGAAGTTGTTATGAGGTTTTTCTCCCTCTTTTCTTTCTCCTCTAGGATTCTCGTGGTTTTTATTGTGTGGGAATTTATGTCTTCCACCACCACGTCCTTTAAAAGTCTTTCCTCTACCTTCATGTCGTGTGAACATCAATTTCTCTTGAGTGTTCTCCTGTTTCCCTTTCTTAAACTTAATCCTTTCTTCATAGGTCTTAAGTCTTCCAATTGCTTCTTCTAGGGTCATAGTGTTTAGATCGGAATATTGTTCTATAGATGCAACTATTTGCAAATACCTATCGGGTACAGCATTTAGTAATTTCCTAACTAAGTTCTGATCTTGTATTGTGTGTCCTAGACTGGCGGCTTTGTTTACAAGAGTTGTGAGTTTTCCTGTAAAGGTATCGATGGTTTCATCTTCTCTCATATGTAGTAACTCAAGTTCAGACCTAAGTGTTTGAAGTCTGGCTTGTTGTACTCTCTCTTCGCCTAAGTGCCTAGTTTTTAAAGCGTCCCATATTGCTTTCGGGGTTTTGTGCTTTGTTATTTGAAATAATTGTTCTTCGGGTAAGGATTGGTAAAGGTATGCAATAGCAGTTGTTTCTTTTTTCTTATCGGGTTGAGTTGTTTCAGTTGGCTCAATTGTTTCCCATAACCCATTTGCTTCTAGAATAATTTGCATTCGAATTGCCCATAGTGAGTAATTCGCGGGTTTCAATATCGGGCATTGGAATTGAGGGGTAGTATTAGATGTACTAACCTCCTTCTTTCCACTATCTCCACCTTCTTTAGTCATTTCTAAATGATAATGACAAGGTAATCTCCTAAAATTCTAACACGGGGTGTGTGTGTTAAGAAATATAGCGCGCTTCTAATGTTTTGAGTCTAAAAGATGACAATCAAAACCTATAGGATTAGTTATAATATAAACTATCCTCGGAGATTAAAAATTCAAAGTGAATAAACCTAAGGTTAATTACTCCTTAAAAGTTATTCCTAATTATAATAAGCAGCGTAATTACACTAGGTTATTATAATATAAATATGATAAGTATACTTAAGGGTATTGTGTAGTAACTTATCAAAAAATAAAATAAACTACACTATAATAAGTAAAGTTTAAAAGATAGAAGGGTGGATTCGTAAATTTTGAAACCTGGGGGGGGGTAATATAAACCCGGTGCCCTTTTTGTTGGTTTCTGTGTGCCCTAGGCGTTATTTAGTACGCCTCTTTCTTCTTCTTCGTTATCTCTTTTGAGAGATAAAAAAATGTCTCTGCCTCTTTCTTTCGGGTGAGACCGTTGCACTGCTATGCTTCTGGTGGTTGACCGCCGAATATTTTGGCTTTGGTTAACCTCCTTCTTCACGGGTATTCGGTGTTCTCGTTACTTCGAGCGCCGGTTAATTCTTTTTTTTTTGGATTTGTTCGTCCGTGGAAAAATTGAATCAAGATGATTCAAAAAGTGAAAAGGGTATTGATTCTGGATGCAACAGGTGTGTTTGTTCCTTTTGTTTTTTTTTTTTTTTGGGTAAAAGGGATTTTTCACCCTGGCAAAATTCATTACACCAAAAACATTGAAGTACAAAGGATGAGGGTGACTCCCTCATCTCAGTCCCTTAGGACACTTACAGACTCACATATAAGAATGACAAGACATTCTTATAACTTACCACTAACCACTATATAAGAGTGACAAACCACTCTTATAACAACTAATAGAGCATAAACTACAACGCCAAATAGAAATAAACAAATAAACCGCTATTCAAGTAGACACTTGATTCTTCAAAAGGCGCAATAGAACTCTAACTTCCAAGTAGCCAACCCTCGAGGACCTCATGATCAGAATAGTGTCCAAGAATGTGATTGACCAATCAAACATACCAATCCGTAGCTCCCATGATCACATGAATAATTAAAAAGAAAGATCCAAGCCCACGCGACGATCAATGGTTGCCACACTAACTCTATGGTAGAATTCTGAGCAACATCAGCAATCACAAGCATAATTGAAGAAGAATGAGACCAATGTGACAAGAATCTGCCATAGACAAACATAGGATTTAAAATCCTAACTTACAAGGATTTAGCGATACCCTAAAATACCAGAATCATGTCCCACCCGAACTGCAGAAAATAATCATCACAATAGCAGTTCAAATTGAATCCATAACACCAAAGGTCCGAACAAATGTTAGGAACATGAATGTACAGGTCCTGAACTAATAACCAGCAGCAAAAGACCTTTTTGGGACGAAACTAGAGTCACCAACCCTAACTTCCAAGCTCTAACTTACAATCTCCTCGCACAATACCTCCAATCCCGTCGTATATCAGACCAAGAATAGGACGATCCCAATCAGCAGCAGATCAATGTATATACGAACCAAGAACCAACCAATAGGGAACCAAAGAACCCTAACTTCCAGCAAATACGATCACTAGACCAAAAAGAAGAACCATCGAATAGGTCTTTGATAATCAGAATAGGATTTTTGAACAAGAATCCTAGAACTTGACTTACCATCTCTCTATAACCCACTTCATAAACTGCCATCATAATATGAACATACAAAACTCTCAAAAGAGTACCAGCATCAAAGAACCAGCCAACAATCAGCGCCAATCATCAAAAATACGAAACCCTAAAAATAAGGGTTTCGCTATAGCAATATAGATCAGATCGCCTACCCGCTCCTTATATATTTAAATCAGTAGAAACCGACTTATGAATAATAAGCATACTAGAAGCGAAACATAACCCAATGATCGATTCAATAAACCCTAAAGATATGATTCACCAGAATATGATGAAAAAACGATTATATTGGTTAGGGTTTAAACAGCACGCCACCTAAATAGAATAAAACAATCCTAAACCCGATTGCATACCAAGATACAAAGTCGTATAATGGTAGAGAGGCGGATCTAGGGTTTGTTTTTGGCCGGAATAGTGGAAGGTGGCGGTGTTTGTTCCTTTTGTTGAATCAATCTATTTCCTTTTCTGATGACTATCGTGTTATCGATGGTAATGGGTTCTTGTTTCTGAATCGATGTAAGGTTTTGTTTGATTAAAAGTCAAAACCTTTGTTCCCTTTGATGATTTCTAGTCTCGGTAAAAAAAAATCCGAATGAAAAATTTTGCAAGATGATTGAAAATTGCCTATTCTTAGTTGCCGGTAATTAATTACGAGGCGGCTATGAATTATGGACGGTTTTCAGAATCACAAAAATGATTACTAGTTTGATTTGTGGTTCGGAAATAGTTTTGCAAAAAAAAAAAAAATTTACCGTTTCAGGGAATATTGTTTCTTCTTCGATTCAGGGCAAAATAAAAACCCTTGGTATATGATGATTTGGTTAGAAGAATACAAACCTCTCTGATACCAATTGTTGGCCACAACGTTGGATCTTTATTGGTCTAACGTGGTCACAATATACCAAGTAACACGATACGTTCAAAGAATTGCTTTTGAATTAATTGAAATAATAATAAGTCATCATATGTAAATGTTACAGATTCTAATCTATATATTATGAATGAAAAGGTGCGTTTGAATGGTTGTTTTGGTTCGGTAGAATCAACAGATGCAACGCTTCCTTTTGTAACTGTCAAATGGCAGTTATTTCCTGAGAGTTGACTTTTTAATATAGTTGACTTTGACTTCGGGTTTGACCCTCTAAATGGGTAAGGCGGGTAAGAGTGGGATTAACCCAATATTGGCCAGTCCCAAACGAAACTTCCAGCATCTTTTAAACCATACGAGACACCTACCTGGTCGATGAAGAGCATGAGAAAAGTTGTCATCACCTGATATCAGCATGATGTAAGCCGGTGCAGGGTTATCAAGAGCAAACAGAAACATGTCGACTAATATAGCTCTATCAACATTTCGTACATCCTTGCAAATGACCGCAGTCCTTTCGAATCCGTCTGTTATACGCTGAGGAAACCTTGCGAAATCCCCATAAGCAGAGAACATTTTTACAGCCCCATTGATTTGATGGACCTGCAAGGCCATTAGGATATTATTAGCTGCCTCTTCGGTACATATATGTTGGTAGGACTAGGACTAGGACATGTTCCCATGTCCCATAATATCGCTACAGAACCATCATCAATGTTTCGATTTTGCTGAGGTGAGGATGGCGTTGAGATATTTGTATTAGCCATGCGTATATCACGAAAGCTTGAATGTACCTGTTGATTGCCAAAAAATATAATTATCAGCTTCTTTGTTCATCGCACCCGGCTAGAGTTTATTTGCAATAATTTTGGGACACCACACTTCACATCCTGATTGGGAAATCACTTATATTAATCTTGAAATGTGTAAAGTTTGATACATTTACAAATCTACAGCAAATACATGACCACTAATTCAGAAAGCTCAATACGACAAGCCAGTTGAGAAATCCTTAAATAAGAACTATAAAGATTTATAAGCATATATATTGTACAGATTAGGAGATTAGTCCTTCCTCAAACTAATTTTTAAAGAGTTGCCATTGTTGCCTATGTTAGTGATCAACCGATATTTTCTTTCCAAATTGTGGAGTTTGTTAGAACTCCTTAGATCGTTTTGAGCTCTACGAATAACAATAACAAAGATTAACAATATACGCAGCGGATTAAACAAAACATCAATTGTTATTGTAACAAGGTTTCTTCGTCATCATCTTCATAACAATACAATTACAAACACGATAGCCTCAATTCTACTTGATCAAGTGTAGAACGGTTACTAATCTAACAGGAATCATAAGATCCTTGAGGCTTAACAAACACAAACCACTCTAGGCGTTTTTCTATAAACCTACGCCTATACACACACGTTCACACGTTTTACTGGTGTTTACATCTTGACACACATAAAACCTATAACCTGTGTCTCTTTATATAATAGAGACATCTAGGGTTTACAAAAACTACTAACTTTATTCATTATCATTTAAGCCCAACAATCTTCCCCTAGTTGATAATTACAAAACATTCTTCAAAATCTTACATGAATGAAACAATCTTCCCCTTAAGCTCAACTCGTGAACTTAAATAACATGTTGTACCACCAAGGATCTTTAAGTTGCAAAACTTCTATGTACTTCTTCCCCCTTTTGTCATTATCCACTAGGGGATGCTAAGTAGATGCAACTTTGATCTTCACAACCACAAACCAATATTATACTCCCAATCCAGCCTTCCAAAGTCTCGAATTACCCTCCATGAAGAACACCAAAAAGCTTACTATAAATGAACTCAAGACAATAGAAACTTAAACCAGCAGTAGTAATAACGATATAGCAGTTGTAAAAACCTTCCCCTCAAATGGTGCATGTAAATGATTAAACACCCTATAATATACTTCCCCTTAAATCCAAGTGTTAACCATTTGAAGAACCATAAGAACTTGTCGAATAACTAACACCATAGTAACAAACACCATGTAGTACCATCCATGAATGAGCATCAAATAGCTTACGAAAAATGACTACAATAGTATTTGAAACCAAGCAGTAGTAACTATGAAGAATAGTTCTAAGGTTTAGCAGTAGAAACCATGTAACAGTAGTAATCTTCCCCTTAACATGATAACTACTTTAAACGAACCTGACCATTTGCAATAATCAACATCTCATAACATCAGGTTATAATCAACCTTTAACCTGAAAACCAATACCAAAAATCTTCTTGTGTGTGTCGTCCGATATCACAAAACCATGTACTGTCCAATATCTGATAAAGCTAGCAGTACAAATTTCTTTTATCGGACAAGGCTAGCAGTTGAAACATTTGCTAGCAGTATTAACTTAATACTGCTTTCCTTCTTTCAATCATAAGCAGTACTAACAACCATAGCAAAACCTCGACTTCAACTGCCCTTAATCCAACACCATTAGTAATAACAAACAGATTTAATGAGCAGTATAGACTTACAGCAGGCAGCATTACATTCATACAACGTGCAGTAGTAAGTGAACTTGTTCTCAATAGCAAACCCTTTATACTCAGAATTTGTTCCGAGGAATGAAAAATAGCTAGACCTATTATTGAAGGGGGCTCTAACATCATCAAATTCTGTTATTTAACCCCAGATTAATTATTAATGAGTAGCACAGAAGGCCACTCGCGCCACAGAAGTGGTATATAAGTGGTTATCCTTAGCAGAGTGGTGGTACGACACTACTTATCATTTTGTTAATTGAAAGGTCCTAGGTTAGGCTCATACCAGTAAAGCCACAGAAATCAAAGAAGGCGCACGAAGGAAGGCAGTAGCACTAGCTTGAGAATTTGTTCCGAGGAATGAAAAATAGCTGGACCTATTATTGAAGGGGGCTCTAACATCATCAAATTATGTTATTTAACCCTAGATTAATCTTTTGTTCTTCTTTCAATTTGGCATGTTCTTCATCATGTACCCTTTGAGATATTTCTTCATCAAAGCTTATCTGATCTTGAACTCTTTTGTTGATTTTCTTTGGTTGCTCATCTTCTTGCATGATGCCCTTTCCCTTATCTGTAGCACTGACAGTACTAACTGATGCTTCAGCAGTACTAACATTTGCTTCAGTAGCATCAAGTCCTTCTCCAAAACCCATATCTTGATCAAACCTCCCCTGAACCTCTGCATCTTGTTCCAATGTAACATTAGGATCTGCATCAATGTCTTCAACGAGGATGAATGCCCGCGCGTTGCTGCGGGGTGTTTGTATATGTATGGTAGTCGTAAAAAAAATAGGTTAAAAGTTACGATGGTGCACTCAGGTGTTGTCATGTGTTACAAAATAGCAGTACATAAAGGTTTGTATATATCAAAAATGAAATTATATTGGTAAAGAGAGATAGAACAAAACTATATCTCTTTAGAAGTTTGTACATCTAATTTTAGTACCTAAAATACACATATCTCGGCCTCCATTACATCCTTCAATATCAGCGCCCAAATGCACCCATCTCAACCCAGCCCCAGACTCATTTTAGCCCGCAAATGCAACCATGCCAATCCCCATTTGATCAGCTAAACCCGCAAGTAATCACCTTAATGCATCCTGCTTATGGTCGATACCCACAGGCCTGCAGTTTAATGATTTCCCACATAACAGTATGAGAAAAAAGTAAGCAAAATCACATCTTTGAATGCAGAAGTAAACCAAAATACTAAGCTTACGGGTATCTCAAGTGCAACGTGACCTACAGTTATGTTCATGTGAAAGAGATATGTATTAATCTGATGATTATTACCTATGGTCATGAGGGTGGATTTGATGGCAGAAGGACTCCAGTCAGGGTGGAGGTTCTTAAGGAGACCAACAACTCCAGCAACATGTGGGCTAGACATAGAGGTACCCAACTCTATGTTATATAGAAAGACTGGTTTTGAATCTTCAGTGTCTTCAGTGTATGATGCAATGATATTCACACCAAGTGCCGTAATATCAGGATGTACATATGTAACACAAAGATGATTAATTTTTAGTTAGTTATATATCTATGTTAACAATCAACATATAGTTTTCACCTTAAGAATTTCTGGTCTGCTTGTACAACAAATACACCAGGTTTAACAGCAGACAGAAGTACAGCAGACAGAAGTGATCATCCTGATATTGAAATGAATTTTTGCCATTGAACGTTTCATTTTCCTTGAAAGTCTGACTAAAAGGAACAAACGATTGAGACCTAGAAACAGCAGGGAGCATGTATTTAACCTAGCCAGCATTGTTAAAAGATTGGTGTTGAGTAACATGCTTATCGACATAAGAATTATTGGCATAGTTATTGCCTACTTGTTGGTTGTTTCTATTGTCAACAACATTAGGCTGCCATATTGTTCAGGTCCCGCAAGTCGATAAGCCTATGTTTCTATCGTATTGGAATCAAAAGTATTTTTTAAAGGTTTCCAACTTGAATTTTAACAATCTTCATCGAATTATGTACCTGTGTTTTACCTATTAGATATTTTAACCTGTATTTTGATTCACCTGTTTATTTTCTTAGCATGTATTTACCCCATTGACACACTAAACATAAAATCTGCATAGTAGATCATCACACTTAAGACATATAACAACCAATTTTTACCTAAAGTTGAACAGTCCCAATGATATCCTGCATAGCATTAAGAACCACCTGCATACCATTAAGCGCAATCTGAAACAGTCCCAATTTTGATCAGCATGTTTTTTGCTTTTTTTTTAAATACACTTAAATAGAACCATTATCTCTAGCACTGTACATGAATCATGATATAAACGAATTGCAAACGGTTATTGTGTACCATGTTACATACCGGTTCACTAAAGGAGTGTTTGGGAATGCTTTTTAGAAAATGAAAGTGCTAACGCTATTGAAATACATAGAAGCTCACCAAACCGTGTATTTTACCCCTCAAATAAGTAGATAATCATATGCAATGTGCATATATCCAACCACATCCAGTGTTCGTTACAAATCACCATACTAATAAATATAATTTCATCTCAATGAACATCAAAAACAGCAAATGAATTAAAGTTTTTCGCAAAAAAATTTTGTATGCCATTCGGTTTCTCGACTTAACAAAATTTTACAGCTTCTAATCGCGTTACTACTAAAAGATATCTAAAGCCTATATCATCAAAGAGTATGCAATAATTCTGTCACTACTTTAAATAGACCTAAACAGTGCTTTAAATAAACCTAAACAGCCTAACTCTCCTAAAAGAGGACGTTAAGGGTTTGTTAGTTTAGAAGTTTGTCTACCTATAGCCTTTTTAATACGGGTAACAGTTTTTAGAGTATATGCTTATTTAAGAGTGAAATATCACTTCCACACTTAGTTTTCAAAGGAAAAAAAGCATATAAGCATTGTGAATCAGTGATATTATCCACTCTGAAATAACCAAGAACCAACTGCTTATTAGAAACTGTGTATTCTTTCTTTAACATTGTTACAAATTAGCACTTACTGGGTGCTACGCTCCTGCTTTAGGCGGTTGAAATAAGCAATCACACAAAATCCTACACAAAATTCTCAATAGGGTCGTTCCCGGGTACTGTATCTGCATCAAAAAACAAATAGCAAACAAAATTTAGCACTCATCTACGCATGTTCTGGACTTGTACATTAAAGTGCCCGAATGACATTCAAAGTAACAGCGTTGTATTACCTTTGAGTGGTTGCTCCCCTTTGTCAGCGGCGAATTGATAGCTGCAGTTTGAAGTAGTTGGACAGGTACCAAAATCCGGAGCATTTTGCACGCAACTGGAACTTAAAATTTGATCAGTTGCGAGAGTAGGCAGATCCGCAGTTTCCTTACGAATGATTCCGTCGGCAAAATCCAACACGGCTGGTCTATATCCTATAGTTGCACACGATGTCACAAAAAAATGGTGTTAGTTATGAGATAACAGAAAATATAGGAACCTGTAACCCTAATATATCAATGAAAGCATAAAAACCCTTAAAATTAGGTAAAATTATAGCAACTTCAAATTAATTTGGCCTCATATAAACAATAAAAACATCTTCATTATAAAAAGATCCATAAAAAAAAAATAAATAAAAAAAAAAAAAAAAAAAAAAAAAAAAACAACAACATTGAATAACCGTACTTGTCATTACACGATTCATAAATATTTTAAGGTAAATATTGTTTCTTGCAGCAAGGGTGTGGTCAAATATTGGTAGCTTCACATTTATCCTGCAAAACACCAAAAACACCACGAATATTAATCCAACCAATAATCCCAACCAAATAAAAATGTTTGGCTTTAAATAATGGGACCAAGAAAAGTACCTTAATAACACATATACTAATCAATCTCGAACATCAATAACGGCAAGCTAAACCTTAAATTGCAGACCTGAAACATACCTCCTTCAAGGCACACACAACATCCAACAGCAGTTGCATAACCTTGTATGATTCAATACGTGTGGAGAGTATTCTGATCTGAGGTCGAATAAGTCATCATTCGTTATGTGCACCTACAATGGTAGCAGATATCAGTAAATTAGTATAAGGGATTCGAATGTAGCAATACAATCTAAAAGGGTATGATAGTCAATAAATGTAATTGTTGGCTGTGCTCATCTGAATGTCAACAGCAACAACCGTTTGTTCTTTGTCCATGTGCATGTACAATATTAGCAGGTGGCAGTGGGTTAAAATAAGGCATTCTAAAAAAGTTGCCCTGTTAAAAGAGAAAAAAATTACAAATAAAGCGACATTAACTTAAGAGAAGCATAAGATATGTAACCACTTGCCTGTGACTAATCATCGTGCGGCATCATCTTGACCACACAGACGTACGGTTACATTATGCATTAACCTATTTCTATCGACCAAAAGTCATGCACAGGCAAACAGTGTAGCACCGAAACGGGAACGGCAAAGGGATACGGGGACGATACAGGAACGGGAAACGGCAAAAATAAAAAATTCAAGATACGGGAACGGCATAGATACGGCAATAAAAAAATATAAAAAAAATTAAAAATATATTTTATATACATATTTATAAACTTTTATTGATTTTATTATTATATTTAATATTACATTTTGTTTTACCTGTTATCTTTATATTTAATAGTTGGTCCATTTGTCTTATTAGTTGGGCCAAGAGAAAAGAAAAAGAACAATAGACCATTTATATATTTAAAGTTGGCCCATTTGTGTAAACTAGGCCCAAGATAAAAGAAAAAGTTAAAGAATAATAGATCGATCATTTAGGGTAACATGATAAGTTGATAACAAGTCAGCTGCTTTTATCATCTTTCTTCCCCTTTTCCCTCTTCAACATAGTTTCACCAGAAAATCATAACACAAGAAACGGCTTGGAAACTTCTTGGAAATCCAGAAACGGCTAGGAAACTTCATACGAAACGTTTCGCAGATTCGGGAAACGGCTTGGAAACGTTTCGGTGGCGTTTCGACGGCGTATCCGTTCCCACCACGTTCCCAAACGGGAACGCCAGCCTAAATGGCGTTTCGGTGCATCATTGCTGCACAGGAAAATAAAAGAAAAGGAAGCTATTAAATAGATGATGAAACGCTATTTACAAACCGTTGTAGAAATCAACATTTGGATGACCTGGAATTTTCCACAAAAAAGACAACAACCTCAACAGCAACGCGTCGTTTGCCTGAACATCAGCAGTTCTTTATTACCCTTTCATACCTATGTCCTGCAACCGACAACCAAATTCAAATCATTAAAAAGGAAAACAGCAAATTATGGAATTTTTTATACCGCTTTATATTTGAAGCTAACCTAATTCAGTAATCCCAAAATCATCAGCAGTTAAAACGGTTTCTAACGTATCTGCAATGGCAGCTCAACCTTCAAGAACATGGAAAATTAGACAAAATTGTGTATGAGGCTCAAACAGGGTGGGAAGCGAAGAAAGCGTAAACATATGGAGGTAATTTTAGAGTAAACTTTTTTACCTTGTTAAGAGTCTGCTCATTCTTTCTTCTGTCGGCCCAAGAAGAATAATGGCATAAGTGTCAATAGCATAAGCGTTAGTATCATACTACCATGCACAGTTCCACCAACATCATGAATCTTGTTAGTTCCCGGTTGAAAAGCATCGGTTCTAAACGTAACTTCATCATATATTGAATTAATAGTCGTAGTTTTATAAGCTATTCCAAACACCTGTTAACCACCTAACGGTTATTTAATAATGTTGATAAGCCTAAATTGAGCAATCTCAAACACCCACTTATATGATATTTATATTACACAATAAACCGAATACTTTTTTGAGAAGTTTGTCTAGAATTACTCATTCGATCAAGTGGTTTATTTTCATCTTGCAACTTGGATATCTAATAGATGCAATGTGATACAAACATGGCCTTGATTCCTGAATTCATATCAATCACTTCCAAAACACGCCGTTCTAATGTAATGTGAGATATGGCAAAAGCTATCAAGTATAATGAGATAAATGTAGTATAAGGCTAAAGCTAACTTACTGTATGTTTTTGAATCGGACCGAAACAGTCTACCACCTGGGTTACCTGCAAACAAAATAAATACATTCTAATTATCATACATTCAATTCAAAAACCTGCAAACCACCAGTTCATATAAAAAAACAAAACCCAATATACACCTTATTAAGTGGCATGTGACCCTATCTTAATTAGCTTATATACCATAACCCTATTTTTTAACGCTTCTTCCTTAGTTTATAAGCTCATATTTCATTTGAAAATTATAAACAAAGAATAGAGGATTTCAAAACCCACAAAAGCAAATACGATCAAACCTAAACCCAATAATTTGAAGTTAGTTAAACGTGAGCAACCACATAAACCCATAAAATTAATAAGCAACTAAATTCGGAAAACCCCAAATTTAATACGAAACCCTAAGTTCGAAATCAAAAGAAAAAAACAATTAAAAGGAAAAAAACTTACATATTATCACCTGTATTTGTGGGTGTTCGTAGGTTTTCGATTTGTAGAAGCATCAGTTCACTTTTTATCGACTGTGTGATTTGTGGTTTAATGGGAAGATGTCGTAATGAGAAAGACCAAGAAAGATCCAGAAGTATATCTATGATTAAAAAGGAATAAAAAATAGGTTACTATTGCAGTTCTTGTTCACCCCCTCACAGGCAACTGTAGCTGGGGGTGAACGGGTCGGACAGAATTCTATTGCCATTAGGTTTGGGTACCGAAAAACACCGGGTCGGAGGTAAGACAATAAGGGGGAGTGTGAGTGAAGATGTACAGTGTGGATATCCAACTTATAAAGCGGGCCAGGCATGGGTCGGGTCGCAATAGCAAACGGGCTAAGTGAATCCTGATAAATGTAATGTAGTATAATATTCCTCCTCTTTGGAAGAATCCTTCATAGCATCTCCATAATCAGAATCTTCATCATGAGAAAGCACCATCCTTGTCTTTCTTTTGGCTTTGTTGGACTTTGATGCTTTCTCCAGCTTCTTCACCTTCTTGATTAGTTTAGTCAAGGCCACTCCATAAACCTGTTTGGTCCGCTTCAGTTCATTTTCCAAACTAGTGATCCTGTTTGACAATTGTGTACATATAGCCATCAATTCATTATGTTTCACACTGCTCTCATCACTTCCAAGTGTGTTAACTCTTGGGAGAGGTAAATCATGGGGCATGTCCCCCATAGTTTCCTGTTGGCTGGGGTGTCCATCACCTGAATCATGTTTATGAGAACTTGACCCATGTGATGTTGCCATGGTTTGGGTCTTATCAATGTTACCACTGGCCTGTCCAGCTTCTAAGCCAGAGACAGTAGTGGCAACCCTCACCATTCTGTCAGAGAAAGCCTCATCTGCTACATTGGGATTAGTAGGAGTTCTGGGCTAAGGAACTACAGAATCATGTCTGATTCTCCTCCTATATGTTTGCGAAAATTGAGGTTGTAATGATGATGGAGCACTTATAGGTGTGTGATGGGACTCAACTGGGATTGTTGATCCTTCACCCTGAACAGTTTCTTCTTGAACAAGCATAGTTGAAAACAGTGGTACTTCAATCCCATTGTAATCCTTAAAAGCCATCATCATATTACTAAAAAGTTTTGGAGTGAGGCTAGGAGTTGGATAAACAGTTTTATGAGATAGAAGCAAATTCTTGTGTTTCTTCAAAAACATTTGAATAAATCTTTGATACATTAAAAATTTGTATTTGCTATCCAAGCTTTTCATCATACCATCAAAAATCAATTTTGAAAAGTTAAAAGTCATGTTTGTGACTAAGCAAATGAGAGCAGTTGCAATATTGTTACCTAATTGCTCCCAAGAAGTTTTCTTTGGACTTAAACAGTGTAAGATGGTATGAATTATAAATCTCCATTGTGGGGCAAATTGTTCTTTTTGAGAAGTTAGTTTATCAACCAGGGTGAATATAGACTGATCACCTATATTCAACCAGGGACAGTGGGACATGGCCTGATCACCTATGTCCGACTCAGAGATGAAATTTGCGATACAAGGAGTAGTTAGAATTATGTTCGGGTTGGTTTTTGATATTGGAAACGGTAAAGTTTTGCGTGTGTACACGGACATTGAATATTACTTCCACACACACCACACACTGGCATCACAAAACCTCATGAACCGTAGTACTCCTGGCACCGCTATACTTGTAACACCCCCTAATTTGGTTTGCGGCAGCGGAAAAATAATTAGGGTGTTACGGTGAGGATCGAGTCAAAATTTCAGAAAAACGGCCCGGAAGGGGCGTTTTGAAGGTTATATGTCATTCAGAATAATATTCTTAAAATGAAAGCGAAATATTTGATTTGAATATCCCATAAAATGATGTGATAATTTGAAAAGAATGACATATTTGATTTTACACCATTTAAGTTATCAGAGTAAAAGATGCCCGCTCCGTGTCTTGTCCTGCTCCGTTAATTACCTGAGATAAACATGCTTAAAATGTCAACACAATGGTTGGTGAGTTCGTGGAGTTTGATAGAAAATATTTCTCTTTGAAAGGTGTATAGTGATAATAGTTCTTCATGAAATAAATAAAGAGTTGCGTTGTATAAAAATCCACAAGTGAATAATGTATGATCTTCAAAATCAGTAGTTTTATATTTTAAATAAAGTTGAGCTACGTTGTTATATGCTCGAAATGGGATGTTGAGTCAGCTTTTAAATGTAATGACATACCAAGCATTTTGGGTTGTCTTGTGTAGAATTCTCATTTAAGTCACATATGATAACAATTAAAGTTCAAGTACAAGATTTACAATCATATCATATAGTGGGAATGATAATCTAGAATCTGAAGTCTATCAGTATAAAGTGGTGGTCTTCTAAATACAGCTGTATCCTAGGATATATATATGAAACATTCATATATTCATAACGTTATATTGCCCTAAGCCTCATGACACGCAAAACGTTAACAGAGTACCGTAATACGGCGGTGTCCCACCAGGGTCACTGATGGGGTTTTATGGCCCTCGTGTTAATAGGTACTTGCCAATTCCTATTTTTCTCAAATATAGTGCATCGCGACTAAATACGACTAACCATATAGGCATTCCGTCACAGTATTTAGTGGGATAGGTCGTCAGCCTCTAACAGGTTTCGAAGCTGTTCACTATATTCGCGCTCACCGCAGTGATTAATGGCTCATGATAAAGGGACTTTCGGCAATAAAGTGTGCTTAGGCAATATAGGTGAATCATGCGTAATTTTAGTATTGGCAATTATTTATAGTGAAATGTAGAAATATCATGTTAAAGTAGCAGTACGTTCATTTGTCACATGAATGCATACAATGAGTTTCAGTATCATGTTTCATCAAGTAGCTTAAAAATGTTATCTTCCATGTTCCGTGTTTAAGCTAAACAGACAATTTGCACATATAATGAGCATGTATTCCTTTCAAGTATAATTCAAGCATGTAGAGCATAGTTGATGATTTTGAGCAATTCATGAGAGTTTTCAAGTAATATAAAACAGTTAAAGCATGTATCTCCCCCAAAAGAGTTATAA
This sequence comes from Artemisia tridentata subsp. tridentata, assembly GCA_021014915.2. NCBI lineage: Eukaryota > Viridiplantae > Streptophyta > Magnoliopsida > Asterales > Asteraceae > Artemisia > Artemisia tridentata. Next base: position 34,978,990 of record CP139506.1, on the reverse strand, counting down.
AAACAAGTGTTAAAAGTAGGGGCCACGACTCACCTGGAGCGTATCCGGCAAGACGAAATTATAAGACCAAGTAAACGATCACGAAAACTCCTTCAATACTAGACCTGAATATAAGCGAAGTCTAAGAGTCTAACTTACGGCTAATAAAGAATGTGGAAAGGATAAATCGTATAACGATTTGGGCGGTGATGTGAGTGTGTGATATGCTAAAATGCCTCAAGTTATAATATATCTATAATATTGTCTCGGTTCTTATCTCAAATGATTCAAAATATTACTTTCTCGAGATATGCTGAAATAATATGCAAGTGAGGTTGCTAATGTTTCTAATAGCGAAACTATAAATAATGCATAACTTATAATGAAAAATGCATATGAAATGAAGGGTGTAAAATGAAAATAAACTAAGAATGTCAAGTGAAATTAAATAAGTCCTTGTTCTTTTCAGAGTTTATACTTTTTAGTCTAACTGTGGTTGCGTTACGTTGTTAGTCCTCGGTTAAGTCCAAAGTCCATAATAGTCCAAATCTTGTCCATATGTTCATATAAGGCTCGGAGTTCAATGGTATGTCAATTTAAGTCCTTTGTCAACTGTTTTCACAGCTTCAGTCCATGAGTTTCACGGTTTGGCAGTTTTGGTTCTTCCGGTTAGTTCGCGTTACATTTTTAGTCCTTTTTGCATAAAAATGACGGAAAAATATTCTGAAAATTTCTATAACTTTATTAAGGTTATTTTAACTTATTCTAAGTGCTTATGCTGAAAAGGAGCTTATTTTCTTATCAATGGGCCAATTAACGAAATTAACCTAAGCCCGTTTAATATTTTAGAGGCGAGGGCATGTAAATAGTTTTGGGCTTAGACTTGGGCTATTTTTATGATTCTGAAAATATATTTCCTGGGCCCACTGGACTGGTTATACACAAAGTCTTATTGGGCCTTATCTAAGTCCATTCTCGAAATGGCTATTGGTTTGTATTTCTCAAAAGAAGTTCCAAGGTTGCTGCGACTGTTTTCAGCTGCTTTTTAAGATTGTGACTGGAGATTTTCTACAGGTTGTTTTTGGTGAAAATAATAGTTAGTTGTGTGGTGTAATTGGTCGGGTAAAAATAACGCATGATTATTAAGTCGATTCGTGGAATATAGAGTTGCTTTCTAGCCTACTTGGCTGTCGTATAACACAATACTTAATATTGTTCCATGCATTTTCCTGTTTTAGTTTTATGTGTGTATAGGGTGTGAATGTTCGATGCATGTCTTTAAAGTTCTATACGTGAAAGTGAAATGTGGGCGACTCCTACGCTTCCCCTGATGAAGATTCGATATATTTTGATGAGGTATTATAAATGAAGTGTACGTACTATATAGCGATACGTTTGCGTGTAATATAAAATGATGCATGGAATGTCGGCTTATCGTGCATGCAATTTTGATGATGATCTCTAACTTTTACTTAGTGAGGGTTCATCACCCCTTGAGTACTTTATGCGTTTACTGTTTGTAAAAATAATTATGTATCATATACTCGTACGAGTGAACTAAAGAACATGCATGTGTGATGTGGAATCTAACGTGATATATTAAAACAAGGAAGGTTACGAGGCACTTACTACACCTTCTTGAGGTGGGTGGGGTTACGTAGAGAGGAGCTAGACACAAAGGGGATTCGACTTCTTCAAAGTTAACCTACATGTTACTGTGGGTTAACCCATTTCTTCAAATTATTTTACAGCCGAGAAAGGTGAGTGGTTCTGGACATTTGGGGAGTCTTAACTGATAATATGGCATGAGAGACATGTAGAGGAGACGAGCGTAAGAGGTGGTACAAGGGTCAGAGGTGTTCGACTGAATACACTAGTGCGAAGGCAGTGAGCTTAAAGAGTTAGGGTATGTTTTCATGTCTTGGTTTTTTTTTTCAATTCATTTTATTCTCCGAAGAGATATAAATGTTCACGTATTTCAAATATGAAAGGGAGTAAGGGACGAGTAAGGTGAGGCGAGATAGAAGAGGTTTAATATAGAGAAAAATGTACACGTTAGGATCTATTTGTATGAAAGTAGTTAGTACACGTTGTCTATATATGTATGTGAAAGAAATGGTGCACGTAAGTGCTTATCTAGAAAGATTGCATGCAAGGCCAAAATATTATACACGTCGCTAAGTAGGTTGTTGCATTTCATGGATAAAAAAATATACACGTTCCTATATAATATGTTATGTTATACATTTGGTTTTTGCATGGCAAAAGGAAACAATCATACACGTACATGTAATGGAGGATTTTGCATGATATGTGACATACTTTATATTCTTATGTTAATATTGTAAAGTGTAGTTTGATCCCGGTATTTACTAACGTTAAGTTCTTAAGTCACGAAACTTGAGACCGGTTAACGTAAAAATATAACGTTTATAAAAATGTCAAAGTTTATTAATATACTCCAACTAATAATATTAGACATGAAAAATAGTTTAACGGAAAGTGTATACGTTAATAAAATCTAATAGGGTTTAAATATTTGTATTACGTAAGGAGTTTAATATAAAAATAATAAAGTGAAAATAGTTTGTGTTGATCGTGAGTATAGTATATAAAAAAAATTTAAATTTCTCCATAAAAATAGGCTTTGTTAAATGATAAGTCAAGGGTATTATTAATTAACAAAGATTATCATGACGGATTTTTGTAGGATCTTACAATACTTCTATGTTTATATGGAATTTCTGTATGTTGTCGTCTAACCGTAGTCTGCATCGGGTCGGGTTAGACCCGATTGGCACCGTTTGAATCCGAGTTGCTTATTTGTAACTCCTTGAGATTTTAATAAGCCCATTTGAGCTTATTGGGGTGTTTGGATTTGATTTTGGCTACGTTTGGATTTGATTTTGGATACATTTGGATTTGGTTTTGGTTATGTTAGATTTGGTTTTGGCTGTCTGAATTTGGATCTCTGGATTTTGTGATTTTGGACCTCATTCCAGATTTGGAATTGTTATTCGGCCTTGTTTTGTTGTGGTCTTGTTACAATCGCCTCTACCTTAAACCTTGTGCTCAATCGATGTTGTTCAATCGAAGTGGTTTAATCAATGTTGTACCTCCCGCTTTAAGTACTATGTACATTACTGATTCAACCGACTGATTGCTAGTAGCAATCAACATCTTCACTCAGAGTTGTACTCTGAACTCGCTAAACTCTCCATTTGGCAGAGATTCCACGCCCAACAGAAATCTTATGACCTCAAGGAGTAACCTCAACCGCGTTCCTTGGGACAATCACCTAATTCTCCTCTCGTCCCTCGGGAATACAGTTATCTTTGCTCACCTCTTATAGGATAATAAACTGTTTTGCCATTAATTTACAAACTGCCTTTGATTTTTCTATTGACCATTTTGCGGTCATCCTACAAAATGTTTTACTTCTATTTCACGAAAATCAAAAATTTTGATCTTACTACCATTTTATAAATGTCGAACTTCTTTCCTGTTACCCTGTAAACTGTTCTACAAATCGTTTAGCAAAACGATTTTATAAAACGTTTTGCTGCCTTGCAACGATGTTATGAATCAAAGTGAAAATCAAAGTTTTGACTTTGCTACAATTTTATAAACGATGAATTGTTTTCCTATTATCCTATAAGCGGTTTCACAAATCATTTTGTAAATCGATTTGTTGTTTTGCTACTATATCATAAGCTAGACGTCATGAGCGAATCCCGCACCTCTACCTGAGTAATCGAGTTTGGCAATGGATGGGATAAACACCTCCCGTTGGCCAAATCCTCTTATAACAATACCTACGACTCCAGTATTTCAACGGCACCGTACGAGACACCTTTATAGTCGTAAGTGCCAATCGCCGCATTGTTGGGTAGAAGTTGGGGATACCCAACTTACTAACCCTGAACTTGTTAATGAGACTACCGAGAAGATCGTTCAGATCAGAACCGAGTTGCAAGCTGCTCACGAATCGTCAGAAGAGTTATGCCGACAAATGACGTAAACCCCTTGAATTTCAAGTTAGATTATGCTTAAAGTCTCACCATGAGAATGTGTGATACGTTTAGTAAACGTGGAAAGCTTAATCCTCGCTATATTGGTCTTTTCAAAATCCTTGCTAGAGTTGGACTGGTAGCTAACAGACTCGAGCTACCATCGGAACGTGGCAGTGTTCACAACTTATCTCATGTGTATAATTGGAAGAAATGCTTTCCTCATGAAACTTTTGTTATTCTTCTGGAAAGTTCCAGATCTACGAATGTATAAACCTTATTGAGAAAACCTATCGAAATTATGAACCGTGAAATCAGACGACGTTATTAAAGTCGTATTCTTATTGTCAAAGATCGGTGAACTCTAAGAGAGGTTCTGAGTTCACATAGGAACGTAAAGATAAGAGCAAGCGTAAGTATCCTCATCATTCATGCTTATTCAAGAAGTTGAAGCTTCAACATAAAGACTTCAAGAGTTTTTTGTGTTTGAATCTTATGATTGTCTAGCGATTAAAGATGCATCATTGAGTAGACAACAATATTGGTACCATAGTTTTTCTTTTATATATATATATATATATATATATATATATATATATATATATATATATTTTAATTCTTTTTGTATTTTTATTCTTCTTGATACATCAATATCAAGTATGATCTCTAGGGCCAAAACAATATTTCATTGCACCATTTTTTTCAATTATTCGGATAGCTTTTCGTATTCTAGTTCTTAAGGCTGGACACACTCTTGACCCAAAGCGACCTGGGTCACCGGCTGCCACGTCAACTTTCTCTCTCCGGCGACCAGAAGCGACCGACCTGCCACACTCGGTGACCGACTTCTTTTTTTTTTTTTTTTTTTTTTTTTTTAAATCAAACATTTAAAATAAACTTAAAATTCATTAATAATAAAAACATTGCATATATTATTTATTTACTTAATTAATTAATTTATTTATTATTATTTTTTTTCACCCCATGCATGCATGCCTGCCATCTGTTTATTCATGCAAAGTAATAAACTTTGTTGAAGCAGTTGAAGAAGCCATCTGTTTGCATGCCATCTGTTTTTTCACCCATGCATGCCATCTGCTTACAAAAGCGAATAAAAGAATACACCATTGAGTTCCATTTCTTTGGTAGTTTTCCTTAAAACTCCATTAACAATAGTTGCCGATCTGGAGGTCTCAAAGATAACCTGCACCACACCAACTACATGTATTACACACCAAGATGACGAAATTGTATTCATTTTCTTCCAAGTAGGTCGCAGAAAGTTTGGAATTACAAGATGACGAATATGTTTGAATGTGTGTTTGAGGTGGGTATTTATAAGATTGAAAAAGTTTTTTTTTTTTTTTTTTTTTTTTTTTTTTTTTTTTTTTTTTTTTTTTAAATGTAACCGTTTGGATTAATAATAAAGTGGAAATTGCAACTTTGCTTCTTTTGTATAATCGGTCGATAGACCGATCGATATTTCATTTGTGAAGCAAGCGACCGAATGTGAGCATCCCAAGCATCGATCGGTCGCTTTGGGTTTTATGTGGGGATCGACCGATCAATTCCAGCAGAATGTGTCCAGCCTAATATAACAATCTCATTGATTGTGTTATTGTTTATACATAAAAAAGGTCAAGGTTTATAGTTTTCTTAGCCAAACATTGCTTTGAGAAGATGAAGTGCATAAAATATAAAATGCACTTTTACCTATTTTACTACTTCTGATGTGGAAATTGAGAAATATGTTATGATAAAAAGGGCATTGACATATAATGTAGAAAGGGATTGTATGGGGTGCGTTTAGTTGGGGGAAAACACACTTGTTTTCTGCAAAATGTTTTGTGGAAAACAAGGAAAACATAGATCGCGTTCAGATTAACGTTTTCTAACAAAATGTTTTGCAAAACACAAATTCCTTATTTCCTAGCTTGACAAGGAAAACTACAAAATAAATTTTAAGGGTGCGTTTAGTTGGAGAAAAAATTCTCTTGTTTTCTATCTCTAGTTTTGTAAAAATTTAGAAGAGAAATTTATCTCCACAAAACACTTGAAAATATAGAAAACGCGTTTAGTTGATGTTTGTATTTTCTATTTTGAAGAAGGGAGGGAGGGTTGTGGGTTGCAAAGGAAAACAAGGAAAACAACTAAAATTTGTTTTGTAATTTTCCTTGTTAAGTTAGGAAATAGGGGATTTTGTGTTTTGCAAAACATTTTGTTGGAAAACGCTTATTTGAACGTGATCTCTGTTTTCTTTGTTTTTCACAAAACATTTTGTGAAAACAATGGTGTTTCCCCCAACTAAACGCACCCTAATTGTTTTCTTTGTTTTCCTTTGTTACCACAACCCTCCTTCCCCTTCTTCAAAATAGAAAATACAAACATCAACTAAACGCGTTTTCTATATTCTCAAGTGTTTTGTGGAGATAAATTTCCCTTTCAAATTTTTACAAAACTAGAGATAGAAAACAAGAGAATTTTTTCTCCAACTAAACGCACCCTATATATTTGAGCAGGATTTGCTAAAAGCTTCAAAAGCTCTTTTTACTGTATCTTTTTATTTTTAAAGTTGAGTTAGCTGCCAGAAAAAGGTTATTAACTAAAAGAACATTTTCCTTGTTTTTTTTTACTCAATAGATTAGTGATAATTGATTAATACGTATTACTTTACAGATGTTCAAGTAATTTTTTTTTAGAAAGGCAACAAGATGTTCAAGTAATTAGTTTTTAAGTTTAGTTCTAAAACTTTTATGATCATATTGTAATATACTTTCTTATATGGTTTGCATGTAATTCTAGATTACTATCTAATGTCTATGCAACCAAATGACCATTTATGATTTACCAACATTTTATGCATCAAGCCATCTTTCAAGCTTGTAAATGATCCATTAGACAGATGAAGACTTTGATAGTGGAATGTAAGAAGTTGCATTCTGCAATCTTAAGTGTTGCGAAACACGTAGACGACAATTCTGAATAAGAAATTACAGTCTTAAATTTCAACTAAAAGCATAGGGTGTTTGGGATTTAGTTAATGCAACAACTTATGTCTGAAGAAGATTTCCTAACCTGTTCTAAGAAAAGCTAATTTGAAGCCTTAAAAACTAGCATTAACTTTGTCTTGCATCGAGACACTTTAAAGCGACTGTCAGCTTTATCAAACCGCAATAAGCTGATAAGTAGTTTTCAAACACAATACCAAACACCCTTTAAACCAATACTTTTAGTTCAAATATATGTACCAACTACCGAGCACACACTATTCTCGTCATGACAAAAGATTTTTGAAGCTATATCTTATTACTACAATACTACCACATCGACCAGATTCTAGGGTTAAATGGGAAAAAGCTAACATGACATCACTTTTTGCTATTACACCATCCGATAACTCATACTGCACCTTGTGCTCTTATAGAACCCTCAAGGATTACAAAAAAGGTACATAATGTCAAGTGGAACAACAGCTAAATACCCTAAACCAATAACAATTGCAAATGAGACACAAAGCAACCTCCTGCACGGCCTAAACCAATAACAGTTTGCATCAAAGAAACCTGGAAGGTTCATATTCACTGATACAAAAGAATACGCCTTTTCTGAAATTATTGATAAGGCACTAACGATGGCCTCTTGTGTTTGTTGTACTCCATTAGAACAGCTAATAGCAACTCATTCGCCTGCTAGGAATCACATCCAGACATTTTAAAACCCCATCTGTGAAAGGAAAAAAAAATAGTATATTAGAAACCAAGAGACTGATTGATCAAGTTGAGCTGAATTTACTTAAAACTATACTGTGGTTAACAAAACATGGACATGTTACATTCATTGGGTCTGAGTTTTAGCCTTATTATACAATTGAACTCAAACATGAACAAACTACCTCTATGTGAAAGTAGAATGTAGTAAATACTTAAATACCGATGTAGCTGCTTACCTCACTTAACTTTCTTTTTGAAACTAGAACTTTTAATTTCTTCAAATATTTTACTCCGTTACATATTATTGTCATGAGTTCCATTTAAAATAGTATACCGCAAATGGGTCACCAACGATCATCCCTTTCGCGTACAATGCAAACTTGGTCACAAATTCATCGTATATTCCTTCCTGGACGAGTATCCTCGAGCTACACACGCAATATTCACCCTGAAAATGATAGATATCTGTTAAACAAACTATGGCTTTATCAACGCATAAAAATTAAAAAGTTTTATCCAAACATGGTGTGACTGTTTACCAAACAGGCCCATTTTACCACCACTACGGATTTATATACCTTGTTAGCGAAACTGCCCCTAAGAGCTTATTAACGGTTGAATCAACATCCACATCATCAAAGACTATCAGAGGGGCTTTGCCACCAAGCTCGAGAGACACCGCTTTCAAATTACTGGTGGCCGCTGCTTGCATTACAACTCGTCCGACTTCAGTTGACCCCATGAAACTCACACAATCTATATCCATATAAGAACTAGTCCCGGCTCCCGCTGTCTCTCCAAATCCCGTTACAACATTAATCACCCCATCAGGAATACCCGCCTGATTAATAGCCATTATAAATCAGCTCTACTCGATAATTAACACATGTAAAAAAATAGAAATATAGTTGATCATCCAGCATGTACCAGCTTAGTTAAATGGGCCAAATAAAGGGCGGAAAGTGGTGATTGCTCAGCGGGCTTGACCAACATGGTGCACCCTGCAGCCAATGCCGGGCTGGTTTTCACTAAAAACATTCCGATAGGGAAGTTCCATGGGATAATATGCCCAACGACCCCTATAGGTTCATGTAACGTGTACCCTTGTAACTAATCAGACAGTCAATTTTGCTGCAATGGATTATAAGTGAGCTGTTAATTGAAATGAGATAACTTAACTTGAAAATGCAAAGCAAAAGACCCCTTAAAATATAGAATATAATCATATATATATAAAAAGTCAAAATGGGGGAGAGAGAGGGTCATACTTTTAATTTAACGTATGCGGACATACCTTTAGACTATGACGACATATGGGATATAGGAGATGCGGGGCCAATAGGAACCTCTTCTACTTGTCTTTTCTCTCCATTCATCTGTGCAACTATGGATTGTCAAACTCAAAAGTGAAGACAACAACTCTTTTGGTAGATTTTTCATCTTTCGGCATTCAAAAATGTATAGATGTTGGAGGGAGGTGAGGTGTTGGAGTCCCTTTGAAACTGTTTCCAATTCCCTAAATCCCATTAAATAAAGATGAATAAGAGATGAAGGAAGCATATGAGACAATTGACTTCCACTAGTCACATCTTCTTCTTCTTCTTCTGCCGATCCACCAATTAGTGTTAGGTCAACAAGAGAAGGTGGGAAGTTTTGTGGGCCAAACTTTGATATGGGCTTCTTCAAACCCCCTATTCTTAAGAAACACAACTTAGGAGGCCAAAGCCCAAAGGAATCAACATCCATACTTTTACAATTAAGAATTATCAGATGTTTTAACGAGGTGAGATTCGGCAAGTCTGCAGCAGGAAATGACTCTATACTGTTACAATCTCTTATTGTCAGTTTTGTGATGTGGATGAAACAAGTCAATTCATTGATTGATTTCAGATCTTTCCATCTAAATAAATGTACAACCTCAAGCATCGGTGGCATGCTTGTGTTCAGAAGCTCTGTATCCGGCAGTTCACAATTTTCAATTCTGAGTGACTTGAGCTTGTGCCCTCCTGTTGGGAAGGAGACAGATGCAATCATAGGACAATAAAGAATACTCAATTCTTGAATGTTGTTTGGCAAATTGCAACGCTCAAGACTCTGACAACTCATTAATTCCAAAATCCTAAGAGATGTTAGTTGGTTGCATCCATCCTCCTCTTTCTCTCCCAAACTCACCAATTTTGAACAAACCTTTACTTTCAACTTCCTTAAATTCACAAGAACCTTACTTGCCTCTTCTGATTCCCACAAGTATCTTATTTCATCACACCTTTTGATTTCCAATTCTTCAACTGCCCCAAGATAGTCCATAACACCTCTCTACACCTCATCACTTAGTCCTGTAATACCCTCTATACTCAACTTGGTGGCTGCTGAAGCTACATGAATTAGACTTGTCAATACACCATCACCACAGCCGTTGAGATGTAAAACCCTCAGTGAAGGTAGTGATTCAAGTGAGACTTCAGCCAAATTAGGACAATATTGAATAGAAAGCTCTTCAAGGCATGGAAACATTACTGCACCTACAACAACATCCTTGGCTGACCATACCTCCCACCCACTCATATCTTTAAACCTTAGACTTTCAAGTTTAGGAAATGCAATACCAGTCCCAAGGAACTCTGAGCCCACAACTTTCACCTCCTTCAGATTTTGAATAACCAGCTTCTTAAGAGATGGTAGTTGCCCAAGTGGTGGTAGAAAAGTACAATTTCTACAACCGCAAATTGAAACACTAGTCAACTGATGAAATGAGGGATCCCCAATCCACTTTGGAAATACGTTACCTCCATATGACACAATTAAAAGATCTTTCAGGTTATCACTATGAGGCTTGAGGGCATTCAGGACCTCATTCTCAAGTGTTTCATTTCGAGCATCATTAAAATCGTTACTCCATTCCACATGTAACTTACTAACCCTTTTTTGTGATAAGTTCACCTCCCGTATATCCCTTGCACTTTGCACTTGGTCCAGCCCACGAATGTAAATCCCCGCTTGGAGATTCCTTAAGTTCCTAAGCCAAACTATAAAGAAGGTGTTGTTTTCAACAACAACAACTTTGTTGGAAAGAATTTGTAGGCTTTTCATCTCACTAATCCCTAACGGCATCATATTCCAAAGCAATGTATCCCGAATATCAAAATGCCGCAAGTTTTTTAGCTTTAAGAAGTTGTCGGGCAACGTGGTCAACCTATTACAGCCGGAAACGATCAGTGTCTGTAAATTATAAAGATTGCAGACATTTTCTGGCAAATGTGTGATTCTAGTTTGAGATAAATTAAGATACCGCAAGTGCTTCATATTGCCGACACACTCTGGTACCTCATCTATATCTAATCTACTCAAACTTAGAACCCTTAACAATGGTAACTGGGGAAGTGTGTCAACCAGAATCTTACTTGATAAGTAGAATGTCTGCCAGCTATTTCCCACCACATTGGGCATACCTAAAAACGTTCTCAAACTATTAGCTCTTTCAAATGCCTTGAACTTGTTGTAAGTCATATATCTCTCACAAACAAATGACATATGGCGGTACTTTTTAAAAGCTTCCTTCCTAACATTCTTCTCCACCTCTATGTCTAACCTTGAATAAAATTCTCTGGCAACAAATGTGGCTAAATCATTCATAAGGTCGTGCATCACAAACAATGATTCGTCATCAGGGGCTTGTTGAAAAAAAGACCTTGACAACAGCTCTTGAAAATATTCCTCACCCAAGCGTTCCATTGATTTTTCTGTAGTTGAACTGTGCAAAAACCCTTCTGCCATCCACCACAATATCAAGTCATCTTTCTCAAACACGTAGTCCTTGGGGATCAAGCAACAGTATGCAAACAATTGCTTCAGACGAGCAGAAAGATCATGGTAGCTTAGTCTAAGCGCCGGAACAATACCGCCTCCGTCTTTTAACATCCATATCTCACTAGTCAACACCTGCTTCCAATCTTCTTCATCTGTTTTTGTTCTGAGTAAGCTTCCAAGTGCTTTTAAAGCCAAAGGCAAGCCATCACATTTTTTCACGATGCCTTCACCATGTAGTCTTAGCGTTGGATATGACTCAAAGTCATTTATGCCCGCATGACGAGCAAATAAAGAAAAAGCATTGTCATGCGACAACTTTTGCAGATTGTATGGATGTTTGTGGCCCAGCTTTCTGAGCAATTCTGTATTTCGAGTTGTGATGATTATTTTGCTTCCATAAGCCACTTCAAAGAATGGAGCCGCTAATGTTTCCCAGTCTTCCAGCTTTTCGCTCCATATATCATCCAAAACAAGGAGAAATCGTTTCCCTGTAAGTTGATTTTTAAGAGCTGCTTGAAGCAAATTTAGATCTTCAAATTTCTTCTTTTCCCCACTTATATTTTGAAAGATGGCTTTACTTATCTTGAAGCTGTCAAAGTCGTCAGAGACACAAACCCATGCCTTGAGCTCAAAGCGATCCTTCACTTGCTGATCGTCATACAAAAGTCTAGCTAAAGTCGTTTTTCCCATGCCACCCATACCAACAATGGGCACGATGCTAAAGTTTTGACTACATGGTTCATCACCCAATAGCTTCTGGAGTAATTCCTTCTTATCACCTTCACGTCCAACAATACTAGGTGCATCTACCAAAGAGGTCTGGTAATTTCTATTCTTATTTTTTGACCCGCCATCTTTCACAGTTAAACCAAGATTATTTTTTTCATCTATAAGTTCTTGTAACCTGGTGGTAATACTATTTAACTTGCCGCCCATCCTAGTACTTAGTGAGAAATTTGTGCAGCAAGTTGGGATGAGCTTTCTTACCTTGCTAGTGATTCCTTCAGACTCATTGGTAAACTCATGATGCATAGCGTCTGTTGCCAAAGCATCGAGAACATCGTCTATGTCATAAGCCAAATGTTGGAGACCATTCAGCCACTGTTTAACAGCTTCATCTGTTACTTCTTTCTGAGAAGCATCATTAAGCAAGGCTCGGATCTGGGGTAACTTGCTCTCCCATTTCTTCAGCTCGGAATGAATTTCTTTGGAGCGGGCAATCTTGTTCATGGCTGCAGATGTTAGCTTCTCAAAAATGACTTGGAGCAAGGCAGAAAGAACGAGTTCAGCCATTGTTGGTTTATGGTGAAAGCACAAAAGAAAGTATGAATGTGGATGGATAAGGGTGCATAGAATGGAGGGGTCTGAGATAATATACTTGCATTATTGTCTTTGTTATTGTATTTGAAAATTTCAATATAGGCTGCTAGGATGTGAATGATTGGCTATGAATTAGACAACACATATTAGGGGTCCAATAATTTATTGTGCAATAGTTTAGAGCATGTGTAGTGGTAAGAAGTGGAGAGTGGGGGGTTGTTTGACACGTGGCATGTGGGGGGTATTATGGGGCTTTGTTGAAAAAGTGGTGTAGTGGAGAGTAGGGGGTTGTTTGACACTTGTCATTTATTTTATATTCTTTTTTTTTTTAATAATAAAAAACTTATAAAAAAAACTAAATAATATAAATAAAAAGATAATTTCATTAAAATAAACCCTAAAGCTATTACATAACAAAAAAAAAAAAAAAAAAAAAAAAAAAAAAAAAATCATACAATTTCATACTAGATATTACATAAAAAAACACTACCAACCATACTTTTTTTTTATTGCTTCATTGATTTGTTCGTTAATAGCTTTTTTCTCGTCGGTCATCCCATCGGTGCTTCGTCGCAGTTGCTCCCAATCTTTCATTTTGATTAGCGTTGCGTGGTCGTTGTATCTCTTTTCTTTAAGCTCGCGACGCTTTTGAGCCTCATCCCCTAGCCTAGCTAGTTGAGCCGCAATTTGGCTCAACGCGTTGTCGGTGTCGGTGGTAGAGGATGAGGATTCATGGTGGTTTGATGGAAATGTATAAAGATGAGGAAATGTGTTTATAAAAATTGAGATAGAATGTATAAAATTGAGAGGAGTTTATATTGTGTTTGAATGTGTAAAATTGTATAGAAGTGAAATAGTTTTATAAAAGTGAAATGAGAATTTTTTTTTTTTTTTTTTAAAAAAAAAAAAAAAGAAGAAGAAGAGGAGCCTGCTATTATCCGAACGTTGCAACGTTCGAATTGTGTTGGAAATAGAGCAAAACAAGCGCTGTCAGAACCACGAAGCATACAATTTTTTGGCCAACAGCACCCAACCGTTTTGCATGTTGGGGCGCTGTTGGAGGCAAATTCGGGTGCAAAAACGCCCACTACAGATAATGATTTCTAACAATTTATATCTCAAAAGGAATTCACAAAAGGTAAATAATGTGAAAACCCCGAGTTCGTTGTCCCGATTGAAGATTGAATGGAATTGTGATTTCGGGATCGTGATACGTGTTGTGAATGTGAAAAAGAGTGATTGATTTTGATTTTTTTACACAACTAACAATGAAATTGTAAATGGAAACAATTAATTAAGCTAAGGGAACAATTAACCTAAGCATACGCACCTAAAAACAAAATTTGAATTTTAAAACGAACGCGACTTAATTTTAAAAACGTATTCAAAAAGTAAATTTCTAAATTCTAAATCTTAAATTTATAAAAATAATTTTCCTAAACTCTAAATTTTAAAAGAAAATTTTTGGAAAAAGAAAAATATTTTTTTGACTTTTTATTTAATTTTTATGAATTAAAAACTGATTTAAACTAATTAAATGATTTAAAAATACTAACTGAAATTGGAAAAATGTGAAAATTTCCAGAAAATTCTAAAATTATACTAGGAAGCTAGGAAAAATAAAATCATAAGCTACCTAAACCCTAATAAGCTGTAACAGTAAATAAGCAGTTTCAAAATAAGCTAAAAATAAGCTAAAGCTGACCAAAAATAACCAAATGCTCAAGAACAGTTTAACACACTACTAGAAGCTTAAATCAACTCATAAACACCAGAGAAGCTCACAGAAAAAGCCAAATAAGCACATGCACAGTTGCAATTAATGGCAGAAATTATGGAAAAATAGCCAACTTTGGAGCTTAATTAAGCACTTCAAATAAGCTGTGAAATGGAAACTTAAGGGGGCAAAAGCTTCTCAGTACTTCAGGTACTCCTAAACCAAAAATGCCCAAATGTTGTGGCCAATTGCTCACTATCCTCTGTCCTAGATCAGATGCAGTTAAGAACCTTAAGCTGCTGTAGCAGATAAGCAGTTTCTCAAGAGCTTTTGCAGACCAGAAATCAACCACTAAATAAGCTACAAACCTGAATCCCAGATATTACCTATGAAGCTAGTTGTATCAACTAGCTATAAACCAAAAGTGAAGGTCTCAGCTTATTTCAATAAGCCAGAAACTATCCTAGATCAGCAGTCCTTAAACCTGGTCTGCACAAAAACAATCTGTGACAGCAGACTATGTTTTTGGCGCAAAACTTAGTGGAAAGGTCTACCAAAGCAAACCAACTCTTGGGAACTCACTTAAGCACCTATAAACTACCTAGCAAAGCCAAAATGGAACTCAAAATAAGCTTAGCTTATGCTGAGCTTATTAGGGCAGCTTTTGAGCTCTAAATTCCACAAAATGGCCAAAAGAACTATAGTGAGCTATATTCCACTTAATGCCTACTGATCTATGCTTCTAACAACTTAACTAGCTATATTGATTTTCTGAAAATGCAAATGAATAGTGAAATAGCTTAAAGCTCTCAGCAGTCCACTATGCCAAACACAACTTACAAAACTGTTTTTGCAAAATAACCTTAACATAGATGATATAAACTATAAACTACCCTAAACTATCATTAACCAACATAAAGAAGACCAAATAAGCAGAAAAAAATAAATTAAGCAAAAATAAGCAGTAAATAAGCTGAATAAGCAGTGAGCTAAAACAATATTTTTGGATTTTTTTAAGATTTAAAACTAAAACTGAAATCACATTAATATTAAAACTAAATTCAAATTACATTACTGAAAATAAAGAAATTACAATACCTAAGATTTTTTTAGCTAAAATAAACCTAAGAAAAACAAACTGCTACACTACTCCTATTTATACTAAAATACTAGGGTTTCCTCTGCTGCTCTTGTGCTTCTTGTGTGAGGGGATTCCACTTTGTGCTTCTTTTGACAATCTTGGACCCTTGGATTGACTTGCTCCCCACAATTCTTGTTCTCAGTCCTCGGATTGATGAGGTGGAGGGGGGGACCAAAGACACATCCATGTGAAGGTTTGGCTGGTTGTGGTGAGGTGGTGAGAGTGATGGGGACGGACTGGGGATTAGCAGGGGATTAAGAAGGGAAGATAGGATTGAAGAAGATATACAGTATATTAATCTTAGGGATTTTGACTAATAGTTTGGGGAAAAGGGGATTTTGACCCCGGTTTTAGTATTAGGGATGGTGGGTCGGGTTTTTTAGGTTGTGGGCTGGGTTTAAGCTTTTTTGTGTAGTGGGCTGTGGTAGTTTATTGTTGTGGGCTGTAGGATTAAATGAATTGTGGATCCGGTTAGAATATTTTGAGGGGAATATGGGATTAATCACAAGGACTATGGTTGTAATTTATGAAACCTCAAGGACCATTTCTGCCATATCTCCAAAGTTAATCCCGGGACCATTTTTTGCCAAGTGAGAATAATCCAAGGGTCGTTCTTCAAAAATATTATCTTTGACGAATTTTTCCCCGGCTTCGGCTCAATAAATATCTTTTCCACGTCTCGTGCTCGTTTTCTCGGATTTTGCTTGATTTTGTCCCTATTTCATGATATCCGTACCTGCATAGAAACAAACACAAAAACACAATATCTTTGGCATTTATGGTTAGTTTTTGGTCTATTTGGGTCCGGTTTTGGTCAAGAAAAGGTATGTGTTTAAGCACATACCAGATAGTCTTAATACAAGTTGAAAATTTAACAATTAGCTTGATCTGTATTATATGTTACATTTTCAACTTTTTCTTTTAAACGAGGGGTTCCAGAAAAAAAAAATTATTAACTTATTTGTTCGAGCAAAGTAAAATCAAACATGATCGAGATCTTACGATTCGATTGTCAAAATCAGGATTCTATTAAGAGATAATACGTAGTGTCGAATCATTTTTCCTTAGTACAACAACAATACCCGATTCCGCTGGTGTATTATTTTTGCTTAGTAGTATCGTAAAATCCGAAGATCATGATCGAGATCTTTACAACCATGGATTTTAATATTACACAATCTTTATGTGTATGTGTCAACGAACTTCTTAAATAGCATAAACTTAATTATATAAAAAGAAACATTGTGGTCAATAAAATAAAATGTTGAAAACCTAAACAATGAAATTACAAAAGTATTGTCAATGAGGCATACTGTTTGGCTCATCTTATAAGTCATACCGTTTGGCTTTCGGTACAAATATATATATATATATATATATATATATATATATATATATATATATATATATATATATTATATATATATATATATATATATATATATATATATATATATATATACCAACTGTTAGAGTTGTGGATAAATATTAATACGTATATGTCTAGAATCGAACTCGAGACCGCGGGATTGCACACTTTACGTATGAAAATTAAAGTTTAATAATTTAATATAAAAAGTTATATTTAATTATTAATTACACAAAACAAATAAAGAACGTTAGTAATTGACGAAAATTGACTAATGTACAAAGATAAGGACCATGGATAAAAAAATAGAGAACAAGAAAGATCTAGAACCCAAGCCCTAACTTGTTCCCTAAGTTTTGTTATCCTATAAAAGCAAGGTCAAGGGTTTATTTTGATGTCTCTTGTACGCATGATGCATCATTAAACAAAACATCACTTTACTGCCTTCTCTTTTGTCGACATGAATCACTGACATATACATACATGCACATGTCTTGCAAGTACATGTATAGTATATTAATGTTTTCTTTTCCCTTTGACTTCAATGGTCGACAAAAGCAACAATATCACAATTGTTTTGGTGATTTGTTTTATTCGGTCCATTGGTTTTGTTTTTAAACAAAATTGTTTTGTGTATTGTTTAAACTAGCATTTACTTTAATTCGCTATTAGTACGTGTGTACAAGAACGTGGTACAATCACACTATTGATTGTATCTTGGATCGATTAACAAAATGGTAAGGGGTTAATCAATAGATCCCTAATTCATATAAACCCTAATTAGGGTTTATCCAATTATTCAAGATTATTGAAGTTTGATTCTTGTTCTTGCTAGAATCAAAAAGTACGTTCCTATTTATGTTTTGGTTAATTATTATGTGTTATATGTATCCTAATTGCTTCCGCATTCTTGCATACTTTGATTATGGGTTTAATATATGATTGTCATGATTACTAAATTCCAACAGTGGCATCAAGAGCCATGTATAACATGTAATTAATTACTTAAACAATAAAAAAAACGTATCTTTAAATTGTTTAGATTATACATGTTTTATTTTCTAGGGTTTTATTATTAAAATTTGTTTTTTTTTAAATAAAAAGTCGAAACCCTAACCCTAATTTGGGGGGGTGTCGATTTGGTACATAAACCCTAATTAGGGTTTGTGTTTTTCATAATTAATTGTGATTAATTAGAAACCCTAGGTCTTTAAACAATTGTTGTGTTATGTATCTTGTGACCTAATTGCTATATGATATGCATGAATCCGTGACTATACATGCATATTAGTCACGGATAATTACTTGAATTAAATTGTTTAGATGTTTGCTACATGTTTAGATAAATCTAAAAATTAGGGAAGACCTAATATATTAAATTAATGAATCGGTTATGTGCAACGTGGTATATTATTATTAAAACTTACGCGGCCAATTGTTGGCGACTGTGGTCCATTGGGCACAATGAGCTCGAAAACCAATGGGAGTTTTATTGATTCTATACATAATAATTCACATATAGATTATTAATAGGATTTGTATAAAAGGTTGCATGTGGCTAGATGTTTCACTAACAATTAATTGTTTTTCTTATTAGTTGATTGTTGTTTTCTTTTAAATTACTTGTTTATTGTTTTTTTATATGTGATATGTTAAAGTAAGCAATAAAAAGGGTAATTTTCAAAGAAAAATTAAATTGGACTAATAACGGTGAAACATAAAGTGATAAAGTATCGATCTTGCGGTGTCTTATGTGTCGACAGTGGTTCGCTTCGCACGGTAATTTGCTCCCAGACGAGACTAGCAAGATCTAAACTTTGTTACTTATTTTTTAAGATTAAGATCACAAACTTTTGCTTGACTGATGTTTTTGTACAATATAGTGTGTGAAAGGCGGACCAAAGTTGACAAACTGTGTGGTGGGTTTATCTGGAGAGGGGTTTTTTGAGAGATCCGCTCCTACCGGCTCTCCGGGCCCGCTTGTGCGTCAACTGCAACTTACCTATATCACTATTTACGTACACTATCATCTTAAGGGTGATTTACCTCAATTCCACGCGCCACTTTTGTGGCAAATATCCGAATAACATGTAAGAGTAGGATATGTGGGCGATAATTGTTGGTACTTCTTTAATTGGTGAACCCAATACCTCAAGTACATAGTTTTTGGTTTACTCTTAACTAATTGGTTAATAAAAATTGTTTTGAAAACTAATGATACAAAGATGAGTGCAAGCGTCTTTGTACATGTTTTTGTCACACCAAAAACTAAATACCCTAAAATTTAAGTAACATGCCATCTAACTATAAGGAACACTTGAAGTTAATTTTGGGTATGCGTGAGACCTGGACCAAAATTAATGACAAGGTAAATTTCCAAGTGTGCGTGAGACCACACATGGATGAATTTACTGTTTCTAAGTTAGACAACTTAATTAAGCTGATGCGTGAGACCTAGAGCTTAAGGCATGAGATGGGATGAAACATGCTTACATTGTAAATTGATGAATCAATTTGATGTAAATCCCATAATGATCTAGGAATTGGAAAATTGTTTGCCAATTATTGTTCGACAATTACCTAGTTGAATACTATCATTACTAGCAGATCAACTGATGTAATGGTACTATGACAATTAGGATCCTAGCTTTAAGAAAATACTATGGTTAATATGAATATTTACCAATGGGTATTTTATTTTCTTAAAGAGCTATTATCGAAAATACTAAACTGAATTTTGTAAATTCTTTTAATTGTATTAATGCAACGATAAACCGTAAACATGGGTTATTCTTTATTAGTAAATTGATCTACACCCGTAGGGTTTTTGGTTAGAGTCAATTTCATTAAAAGAATAAACCAAGTCTCCTTTCATATGAGAAGCATGAGACTAAATCCTATTCCTTTTCATGAATGAGAAAGGTATGATGGGAAAATTAGAATTGTCTAAATTCTAAATACATAACTCATAGCAAGTTTTAATCGTTAAGGTTATTGCGAATTTATGAGTTATTAAATTAGAAGCTAGACTAATTACCGCATAATGGTAAAAGACAAGCTAGTATATCTGTTTGTTTTGTTTTAACCATTTGAAGGTACTACATACAATTGTTGGAATTGTAGACCTATTAAGGAAGAAATTGCATGTCAATTTTTCAAGTTAATAGTAAGCAATGTGATGAATCACATTTGGCGTAAATATGGATAGTCCATCAGTTACGTAGTAGAATACAATCTTTTAGAACCTAAGTAATTGTTACGAATAGGTTTTGTCAAAGATGTAGGAAAGTAACAAGGACACTCTTTCCTTTCACTGGTTTATGAAACACTTATTATGGTGTCGAATTCAGTGGGAGTAATGTGTTCTTAGTACTGAATAAGGGATTATTGTAAGTCCTCTAAATCAGTGGGAGTTACAAGATTTATTGTCTTGATTGTAACTCAGATTATCTTTTGAATGCCTAAAGATAATTACTTTCCAAATATAGATACTAATATTTCCAAGGATAGTCATGTGCGCTTCCTTGATTGATTGAGTAACTCTATATCTACTAAGTTATGTTAATGACACAAATCATATTGATCACATTAACAAACACATGTAGTGTTGTCTATGTGGTACATGATGTTGGTCCATGCACAAGTGGGAGAAATCTTTATTGTGTGCAAGGTACAACATATAAGAATATGATTTAGTAGATTCTCTTAACCGCAAGGTAAGAGATTCTTGTTCTAATATGATTATACATATCTATTCTTAAAAACACTTGGAGTTAATTTTGGGTATGCGTGAGACCTGGACCAAAATTAATGACAAGGTAAATTTCCAAGTGTGCGTGAGACCACACATGGAAAAATTTACAGTTTTTAAATTAGATACTTATTAGAACTTGTGTCAATGTGATAACAAGATTACTTCAACTTTAATATTTATGTATTATTGGAATGACATAAATGCATGAAGTAATATAATACTACTTCAATAATTATGTATTCTTTGAATGACATAAATAAATGAAGTAATAAGTTAACTTGAAAATACTATTGAAACCAAATGATGGTGTTCATGATTACTTTAGTTATAAATATTTATACTTTATTGTAAAGTTATAAATATGAAGTCTTTAAGACTTAGTATAATCTAAAGTAAAACGTTAACTTGTTATGTCTTCTTTATTAAAGACATATACAAGAAGTCATTGAGTTGATCAATGATTTATAACGTGTAGTGAGATTATAACGGTTTATGTCTTCCTGATTGAGGCATGAACATGAAGTGACTTATTTAATAAGTACTTGAGTTATAATGCATGCAAGAGGCTTGAAATTCTATTTCACCATTAAGATGACTTAGTTGGGAAATAGGTAAGCCAAAAGGAATACAAAGTTATCTTTCATATTGTTAGATTATCTCACAATATGAGTTCTAATGAAATACCACATATTTGTGGTGTGTTCAGTTAGGAAAATCAAACTTTATTTGTATTGTTTGGTTAAAGATAACTATAACTTCTTTTCTTCCAAAAGTTATCAAGGTTAGGAAATTGAGTATGGATTGAATATACTCAATTAGACTCCTAGAAGATTTATAAGACATTAGTTATTATGGAATATGATGAATCACATTAAGTCTTAAAATGAAGTTCTGAATTTGTTAAACTTCTGATGAAGCTGGATTTTAACAAACGAATGTCAGGAACTATCATGTGTATTTGTAATATCCCAAAAGAGAACAATATGGTGTTGCTTTAATTGCTAATTATTTATAGATAGTCTATAAATTACAAAAGGCAAGTGGGAGTTTTATCTTGTAGAGATAAAGTTACAAGATACATAATCTTCTAAAATACACTAGCAAATATCATGATGAGATTAGACATGTAAATGTTGGATCTCAAAATGATGGAATTCTCATTCATAGATCCACTTGGATATCTCAGATATTTGATTAATATGCTGAGGATTATATGATGAAGTATTACCAAATAATGAATTGGGTAAATTACTCATACTATGAATGTTATAGATGCTGTTCATAAAGATATTCAAAATTTTACAAATTTGGTTTATCTTAATTCTTAATAGTTAGAGAATGATGATGAGTTTATTTAAAGATAGAAAACCCTAGTGGTTTAAATCTTTATGTAGAAATCATATGGACAATATTGTACACATATTTAATGTATGTCTTGTGACAAGATTATTAATCATACTTAAGTAATTAACTATGATTGAATACTCTTTCATAAGCACATTAAATATATAAAGATAATAATTGTCATATCTATTTTCATTTATATGAAGGATGACAATGGAATATCAAAACTCTTTCTTGAGTGATTACTTGAGCGAGGACGGTAAGTAATCGAAAGGATTTTTGAATTCATGATTATTTTGGAAGTGTACAAAGTGTAATAATCCATGAATGGATTAATGCATGCATCTATGAAATATTCTTATGTTTAATTATTAAATACATTGTTTGATTTATAATTGAAATAAGACAATTTCTAAGTATTCCTAAAAGCTAGTGGGAGTATTATGTTTAAATTTCTTAAATAATGTATGTTGTATAACATATGGGAAGTAACATTCCATGTAAGTTAAAATGTTAAGTCTTAACTTGGAATGAAACTTTACTTAAAGAATTTAAGAAGTAAAACATACAACCTTGAGATATATGTTTATTATTATAAACATGTGCGGTAATTAAATCTAATAAGACATAATATATCATTTAGAAAGTCTAAATGAAAATATATCTTTTGATAAGTTAGAACATGAATAAAATCTATGATTGATTCTAGGATTTTCATGTATATCATTGTTGTATCATGTTTGAATGTAAA
Source organism: Artemisia tridentata subsp. tridentata (assembly GCA_021014915.2). Taxonomy (NCBI): domain Eukaryota; kingdom Viridiplantae; phylum Streptophyta; class Magnoliopsida; order Asterales; family Asteraceae; genus Artemisia; species Artemisia tridentata. Next base: position 34,956,088 of record CP139506.1, on the reverse strand, counting down.
ATGATTTGACAACATTTGATATCTAATAAAAGATATTTGATAAATTGTGTAATGGATATTCTAATCGAATATGTTTGGACTTAGAATAATGATCCTCAACCTGGAATTGCTCCTAAATTCTAAGTATAAACAATATGGCAAGTTGTTGCGTAATTGTTATGGCCAACAAATCTTGAAAGATTATATGGCATCCAAATTACACAATTGATATTAAGTTTACGGAATAGTTAAAAGGCATATTGTAGTATTATACAATAGTGCTTGTTTAATTGAGATGACACTCAATACTAGTCATGGTAGGATTTTATCCTTGATAATGGCCATGTAAACTAGTTATGCTTAACTAAGAAGCATAGTTGCATTATACATTAAAAGGTTAGAATACTTTAAACTTTAAAATGTTTGAAAGTTTGATTGTCATAAATTGATGGTTGAGGATATCACATCATTTATGAAAGATTGTGTGACTATATCAATATAGTTGATTGCACACATACAAGAATTTCAATAATTCTTGAAATAAGTATTCTCAAAATTTTATAGATCAAAGTTAGTTAATTTATGCCTTGTCAACAAGTATGATAGACATGACTTGAGGCATAATTCATTAACAAGTAATATCATGCATTGATCTATTTAGTGTTTGGATAAAGGACATTAAGCAATTATTATTTATAATGAATTAAAGTACTTAGTACGTTTGTTTTCATTAATAATAAATTGTGTCCTATATTTGCATGTTTAAATCCGTGAATAACTTATGTTATTCTAAATTGTCCGTTGTCAATTAATGATATGGGAATATCATTAAACTAAGACAAATCTGAGTATTGGTTAGAATATACTTGAAAGTACATTGATGCGTAGACATACCAATTTCACATGATATTCAATGAATTGAATATAGGACTTATTCCAACTACATGATTTTACTTTGTGGATCTTGTCAGTAAGTAAATCATGAATTTAGTTATCCTCAGACTTGAGATACCAGATAAGTGTCATGGATGTAGTGCATTTCTGTGAAGCAATTTACCGCTCACCGTAACTGGGAGTTATAAGGATTGTTTTCAGAAATGTTGCAAAGTCTATGGGTTATTCTTGTAGTCAAGAAAGAATTTGTTCCTTCAAATTTGTTTTGAAGTTTAATACTGCTGGGCCCCTCGTAGGGTTGACAAGGTGTTTGCGTGCGCACGCCCAAAGTCTATCTGGAATACGTTCAGATGTTTTGGTAATCTTGTTCAATCATAAACAACGAGAAACAGAATTGTTAATTAAAGAATGACTGAGATCCATATCTTTATTAACGTGGTATTAGTAACAAAAGGATAATAATAATGATGAATCATTAAAGGTTTTTTCCAGGAAACCTACCTCGAGTTGGTCTAGGGCCATTGGCGTGTTGCTAGACGCTAACCAATGTCATTATACTATTAATAGATATCCAAGTGGGAGCTGTTAGAGTTGTGGATAAATATTAATACGTATATGTCTAGAATCGAACTCGAGACCGCGGGATTGCACACTTTACGTATGAGAATTAAAGTTTAATAATTTAATATAAAAAGTTATATTTAATTATTAATTACACAAAACAAATAAAGAACGTTAGTAATTGACGAAAATTGACTAACGTACAAAGATAAGGACCATGGATAAAAAAATAGAGAACAAGAAAGATCTAGAACCCAAGCCCTAACTTGTTCTCTAAGTTTTGTTATCCTATAAAAGCAAGGTCAAGGGTTTATTTTGATGTCTCTTGTACGCATGATGCATCATTAAACAAAACATCACTTTACTGCCTTCTCTTTTGTCGACATGAATCACTGACATATACATACATGCACATGTCTTGCAAGTACATGTATAGTATATTAATGTTTTCTTTTCCCTTTGACTTCAGTGGTCGACAAAAGCAACAATATCACAATTGTTTTGGTGATTTGTTTTATTCGGTCCATTGGTTTTGTTTTTAAACAAAATTGTTTTGTGTATTGTTTAAACTAGCATTTACTTTAATTCGCTATTAGTACGTGTGTACAAGAACGTGGTACAATCACACTATTGATTGTATCTTGGATCGATTAACAAAACGGTAAGGGGTTAATCAATAGATCCCTAATTCATATAAACCCTAATTAGGGTTTATCCAATTATTCAAGATTATTGAAGTTTGATTCTTGTTCTTGCTAGAATCAAAAGGTACGTTCCTATTTATGTTTTGGTTAATTATTATGTGTTATATGTATCCTAATTGCTTCCGCATTCTTGCATACTTTGATTATGGGTTTAATATATGATTGCCATGATTACTAAATTCCAACACCAACTACCGAGCACACACTATTCTGTTCATGACAAACGATTTCTGAAGCCATATCTTATTACTACAATACTACCACATCGACCAGATTCTAATCTAAGGTGACCATATGGAAACAAACTGTAACCAAACAAACAAAATGTTGTGAATAAAGTTACGGGAAGAAGAAACTTGATTCATGTTAAACTAGCCGTATCTTACAGATCTTTAAAACATTTGTCCAAGACCCATACCTACAATGACATAACTTTTAAGATGGTAAATACACCCTCGCCTTTCACATATTCAAGGGTCAGTTTTTAGTATTCTCATCGTCTTCACAAACCAAATTATTCAACCAAATCCAAAATTACAACCAAACACCAAAACGGGCAAAAGACAACTCCCAAAACTTTATAAAAATAAGGAAACCGATCTAAATATTGCCTTTAGACTCTTAGTAAGTGTATCCCTTAACGAACATTCCTGTCATAGCATCCTCACTTTCACCTTCAGTAGAGTACTTCCCGAGCTTAATGGATATATGTTTTTTGGCTTATGTTTGGCCATTAACTTTGAGAACACCAAAGTTGGGGTGGTAACTTGATACAACGCAGAAAAAACATTGTTGTACCCCTTGCTTTGTTCTATATTGTACGCGCAAGATGTCTATCTAGCATGAGTGACCAATGATGAAAAAGTTTTTATCTATGATTTTATGTTGAAATTACAAAATAAAACTATGAATAACACAAATGGATATAGGGATAACCATTAACCTCTCTGTGGCTCTATCGCATTGATTCATACATGACGTTGACTAGTAGACATCAAGTTAAATGACCTTTAACTCATCAATGATCAGAAAGCTTGGCGAAATGGCCATGTTCAAAGACAGTGAGAGGAGAAAAATGACTTTCTATAGCAAATACCTTAGATGTATATTGAATTTTGGTTGGCCGATGTTTTGTGTTGCGATGACTTGTCCGCAGTCTGAACAATAGTTCATACTGAATCGTGTCTAGCGATGGAAATACTTATGTATATCCACCAACCCAATCCACCATCGATAGATATGGATATATATACAAATGACAATAAACAACAGAAACAAAATAAATGTGACCAAATGGAAACGAACTGTAACCAAACTAAACAAAATGCTGCGAATAAAATTACAGGAAGAAACTCGATTCATGTTTGAGCAAAACTAGCCGTATCTTACAGATCTTTAAAACATTTGTCCAAGACCCATAACTACAATGACATAACTTTTTAAGATGGTAAATAATTAACTAGCAATAATTAAGGGACATTGATTTTTTAAAACATGTATATATTTCATGACATCATTTATTGATTTAAATTTAACCAAAAGGATATTTAATTTTATCTTTTAATGACTAATCAAAACAATCAATTTTGCCAGATACGATGATGATCTCAATTAAGTGTTTTCTTTTGATTCAAAAATATTAGCTAAAAAAAATCTTGCAGTTACACTATAGCGTTACTCGAATTTTCAACATAAAAAAATAAAAAATAAAATAAAATAAAATAAATATTTTAGTGTTACTCGAATTTTCAACATAAAAAAATAAAAAGTTTAGTGTTATACAAAATTTCAAGTTACCCCGAAGTCCCCGGTAAATTCTGTTCATAATACTACAGGAGTATGGAATTTGAACATGAAGTGTACAAAGTTGAACCAAACTCGTGTTCTGTTTAAAACCGAATATTGTAAAATACGATCCAAATTTTATTTGGTTTAAATAAATGCATTTCAATATAACGTTCATGATTTAGAGATTGAAAGTAATATATCAAACACAAATAAATTTTTAACAGTTTCACCGATAAAAGTTTACTGTTGTTTTGCCACAGTTTCTGAAATGATTAGTTTTTTCGTTTACCATAAGTTATCATAACTCCAAAACTATTTTCGTCTAGTAGACACGATAGTTGAACAAGTGACGTATAATTTATCCTTAAGATATTATCTCATAAATTAGTTTTGTTGTTTGTTCACCCAAGATCTATAACATACACTGCTTTAGACAAGGGTATTTGCGTGTTATATGTAATGACAACATATAGACTCACTCTAGTAACTTTTTTTAACGTCTTATACAACAGATTAAAATCATGTGTACAAATCACTTTATATATCCGTAAGACGAAAAGGCAAACATACTAT